>PVKS010022793.1:0-33222 GCA_004027875.1 Aplodontia rufa
CAATCCCCATCAAGATACCAATGGCATTCTTCACAGATATAGAAAAAGCAATTCTCAAGTTCATATGGAATAACAGGAGACCCAGACTAGCCAAAACATTACTCCACAAGAAGGAAGAAGTAGGGGGTATGTCAATACCTGATCTGAAATTATACTACAGAGCTGTAGTAGCAAAAACAGCATGGTATTGGTATCAAAACAGAACCGAAGATCAGTGGAACAGAACAGAAGTTCCTGAGACAAACCCCCATATCTTTAACTATTTGATATTTCATAAAGGGGGCAAAAGCATAGTGTGGAAGAAAGATAGCCTGTTCAACAAATGGTGCTGGATAAATTGGACAGTTATCTGTAGACAACTGAAACTGGATCCTTATCTTTCACCCTGCACAAAAATTAAATCAAAATGGGTCAAAGATCTGGATATTAAGCCAACAACTTTAAAGTTACTAGAAAAAGATGTAGGGTCAACACTACAAGATATAGGAGTCTGCAGAGCCTTCCTTAACAAAACTTCCATGGGTCAAGCAGTAAAATCAAGAATAAATGAATTGGATGCAATAAAACTAAAAAGTTTTTGCACAGCTAAAGAGCTAGTCAAGAGCATCAAGAGAGAACCCACAGAACGGGAGAAAAACTTTGCCTGCTACACCTCGGACAGAGGGCTAATATCCAGAATATACAAGGAACTAAAGAAACTGAACACCAAAATCACAAATAATCCAATCAATAAATGGGATACGTATATTAAAAGAAACTTCTAAGAAGAGGAAGTCCAGAAAGCCCATAAATATATGAGAAAATGCTCTACATCATTAGTTATAAGAGAGATGCAAATCAAAACTTCAATGAGATACCATCTCACTCCTGTTAGAGTGGCAAAAATTGAAAATTCTAACAACAACAGATGCTGGATGGGCTGTGGGAAAAGAGGAATACTGTTACACTGCTGATGGGACTACAAACTGGTTCAGCCACTATGGAAAGCAGTGTGGAGAATCCTCAAAAAATTAAGGATGGAACCACCTTATGACCCAGCTATTCCACTCCTGGGTTCCCAAAAGAGTTAGAATCATCATATTATAGAGATATGGCTTCATCAATGTTTATAGCAGCTCAATTTACTATAGCTAGATTGTGGAACCAACCCAGATGCCCCTCACTTGATGAGTGGATACAAAAACTTTGATACTTATATACAATGGAATACTACTCAGCCATTAGAGAAGGCTATAATATGGCTTTTGATATGAAATGGATGGAGATGGAAAGAATTATGCTCAGTGAAGTGTCCCAATCTCAGAGACTCAAGGGCTGAATGGTATCTCTCATCTGTGGAAGCTAGAATACATTAGGAAGCAGTATGTTAGATGGCTAAGCTAATAATAACTTCAAATTGTATGATTCTCAATGCAACAGGGAGATGACTCCCAGGCATAGGGAGGGGGACAGAGGGTAGGAAGGTGAAGGAAGAACTCCTAGGAGACTAGAGAGTGGGAATATGGGGGAATCATCTCAGAAGGAGATCTCTGCCCTCCACGAGATATCCATTCATCTCAGGAGTTCTGGGGGAAACAGCAACAGGGGGAACCCAAGCTGGGCATCCATGATATGGCATTAGCCCTGGATAACTAAGTATATATACATTGGTTATTGAATGTTTGATAATGTTTCCCCCTAATTGTATCTCTATATCCATCTAATAAAAAAAGAAACTTAGGCTATATTTCTACTGGAATTTTTTTAAATTAATTTGATTTTGCATACAGCTATGGTGGCTATATTTCTTTGTTGGGTAATATGTTTAGTCTACATAGAATCTCAAAGCACAGGCATATATTAACTGACAAATGGAATATACAGATTGTATATGAATCACAGATGTAACAGCTAGAATTACTGAGTGTATTATAGCTATGTGCCCTACCTAGGTTCAAAGATAAATTTATATCTGGAGTTGGAATAGTTTTAATATTGTTTTCAATGGTTAACATGAATTTTTTTCAGTATAATAGAAAAGTAGCATTTTCTTTTTTTTGCTGAGTTTTTACTTAGTTACTTCCTTATTGAGAGGTTTTAAATTGAGTTAGCAAATGTCCTTTCAAGCTCTAGATGGAAAAAAAATTGGCTGAATTTCTTAAGTGGGGAAGATAAACAACTATTTAAATGGAAATGAATTAATGCCTTTGTATAAATTTCCTCAGAGAATTATTTTCATCGAATTATTTTTAATTATTTGAAGATAGCTAAATAGTCTTTATTTCTATAAAATCTAGAGTATTGGGGGAAGTGGTATGTAAGGGCTCAGTTTAGATCACAAACACCACATTAAGACTGAATAAAGGATAAAAAATTAATAGTCACCTAATTTTAAATTAATTCTTCCAATAATCTTGACAAGTATGGGAACAGATGTTAGAATTTTCTAATGAAAATTCAATACCTCAAAACCAAAAACATTTTGTTCTTATTGTCTATATTCTACAATTGCTTGATGGTGGAAAATATTTAGCTTTAATAATGTCTCTGAGTACTTTTGAAACTTTGTGAATCCCTAACAATAGAGTCAATTGTTTTCTATTTTCATCAAGTCTTGAAAAATCTAAGACTTAATCAATATTTAGTCTCTTTTTATGATTTCTGAATTTTTCTGAGGGGTCTATAAAAGGCCAACAAAGCATCTTATATCCCTCTATAGCATATCATTTATCCCACATACTAATTCTATGAAATACTACAATGGAAAACAGAGACCATGTGGTCTGAGGTCCAAGGACAAGGACCATGATGGCAAATTAGTAAGTTGCTCCAACAAATGTCTCCCCACAGACACACCAATGTATACATGTATGCATGCACCAAACTACATTCAGGAGGTCTAAGGAAGTCAGATTTGGGACAAATCTGGGTTTGGAACACACTCCTGGTGAAACAGTGACAATACACCAATGGACTCACAGCAAACAAGCATCACCATCTCATGGTAAGATCGTGAAAGTAACAGCAGGCTCAGAGAAAATATGTAGCCTCCTTGAGTTCCTGGAAAACACTGGCAAAATCAAAATCAAATTAGAAGACTGCAATAAATACCTAATCCTTAAATACTCAAATGTCAAAGCACACCAATAATTATGTTAGGGTTTGGATATGAAGTGCATGCCCCAAAAGTCTGTTAATGCAGACATATTTAGAGTTAAAAGGATTGGATTATGGGGAAAATACCCAGGAGTGGGATAGCTGAATCATAAGGCAGTTCCAGCCCTAATTTTTTGAGGAGTCTCCACATAGCTTGATCAATGTTTATAGCAGCTCAATTTACTCTCTGTAAATTATGGAACCAGCCCAGATGCCCCTCACTTGATGAGTGGATTCAAAAACTTTGGTATATATATATATATATATATATATATATATATATATATATATATATATATATATATATATACAATGAAATACTAATGGCTATTAGACAAAACAATATTATGGCATTTTTAGCCAAATGGATGGAGATGGAAAAAATTATGCTAAGTGAAACATTCCAAACTCAGAGACTCAAGGGTCAAATGTCTTCTCTCACTTGTGGAAGCTAGAATTCAATCGGAAACAGTATGATCATTAGCTATCCTAATAATTACCTCACCATGTTAGAATTTTTACACAATTAGAGGAACCTTGCCTAGGATGTTGGGGATTGTAGGGGGGAAGGGAGTGGGGAAGGAAATAGGAAGGATATCAAGGCGATCGGAGGGAGGTAGTATGGGGGAATCAAATCAGAGGGAACCTTTGACTTCCATGAGAAGTCCAATTAACATGGGGCTTAAGTAGGTGGAAACATGGAACCATGGGGAAACCAAGGAGGGAAACCATGGAATAGCATCAGCCTTGGCTTGTTCTGTCATTATACATTTGTTCTTGATTATTTGATAATGATTTCCTCCTAATTGTAAGACCATGTTTAATGAATTAAAAAAAAGGATTAGATTATGAGAGCTGTAACTGAATCCCTCTGTCCCAGTTTGAATAGACTCAGTGGGTTGTAAATTGGTAACTAGGTAGCAAGGGTGTGACTGGTTGAGGGGGTCACTGGGGGCATTCCCTGGAAGAGCGCACCACTCCTGTGGCCCCTCTCTCCCACCATTTCCCAACCCTGACATGAAGAGAGCAGCTTCCCTCTGCCACATCCTTCTGCCATGATGTACTGGTTCCAGAGCAATGGAGTTGTCCAAAGACTAAATATCTGAAATTGTGAACCCCACATATATTATCCCTTATCTAAGTTGTTTTTGTAGGATATTTTTGTCACAGCAATGCAAAAAGATTATTAAAACAAGGTATCAAAAACCTACAGGAAACCATGACCTCTCCTGACAGTCAAGATGTCAGTACCAACCAGTTAGTAACCAGTGTGGTAATACTCTTGGGTGGAGAATTTTGTAAAGCCATTTTAAGGAAATGCATCAAGTTTCAATACAAGTTTCAATAAACACATAGAAATAGTCCAATACTCTATTAAACTTAATTCAAAGGTAGGCACAATTGAAAAACAACATAGAAAACTTTGAGAAGAAAAATATACTACATGAAGTGGAGAAAATACAAAAAAAGATAAAAAGAAAGAATTGATCTAACAGGAAAAAGTAATTCCTGAGATGATCAACAGGGTATTTGAAACACACAGTCAGAGGAGAAAAAAGAAGAATCAAGAGAAATGTAGAAAGGTACAGAAATTTTGGGACAGCATTAAAAGAACGAATGTTCAGGTTATTGGTGTTAAAGACAGACTTGAAAATTCCAAATGGGAAGAAAGCTTATTCAAAGATCATAACAGAAAACTTCCCAAACCTAGGAAAGGATACAAATGTCAACTTAAGGGAAGATCCAGTTACCAGTCAGACTCAAATCACACAAGTCTTTATGCCAAACTTTGTGATCATGATCTCAAATAATAAAGAGAAAGAGAAAAGTCTGACACAGCAACAGAGAAGAAAGAAATAACATATAAAGGTTTACCAATTTACCTGACAGCAGACATCTCCACAGAAAATTTGTAAGAAGAAATGGCAGGATATTTTCAATATTATTCTAAAAATATTCCAAAAATTTAAATAGGAAGGAATTCATCCAGTCTCATTTGATAAGGTCCTTATTATCCTAATACCCAAAACAAACAAGACATAACGAAAAGAGAAAGCTACATGACAATGTCACTGATTAACATACATGAAAAACTTCTCAATAAAACACTAGCAAAGCAAACCAACAGGAGGTCAAAACATGAGCACCATGTAAACATCAAAGTGTCAGAGCTTTGAAAAATTAAATAAAAAAATTGATCCTCTCTTTCTCTCTCTCACTGTCTTTCCCTCTCTCTTTAAAAAAAGTCATAATGTACCCTCGGAATATGTACATCTTTTGTGTTTTTATGTCCATTTAAAAATAATTGAATAAAATACGGTAAATTCCAAAAGAAATAAAATGATGTATATATTAAAAATTTAAATAACATATTAAAAAGGTAAAATGAATGATCTGTACTAAGTGACTGAATTATTATAAATAATGCTTAATGTAAACTGAATGGAGAAGGGAAAGGTAGTTCCTAAATTGGTATTCTTAGAAATGAACAAATAATTAGAGAATTATACTGTGAATAATTTAAGATTTCTTCTAAATAACTTAAAAAATATTTCCTCCTAATTTTGTCCTGGGATAGTTTTCCAGCTGCTTTTATAAAGTAAAATCAAAGAATAAAATATTTGAACAAACAACCAAAGTAACTAAATACAATGTATAACAGATGAGGCAAAAATACCCTTTTACAATTTCTGTAAACAACTAAATTATGATTTCTCATATCTCATAGATGTAATTCAAGTAGTTTCTCTTTCATGTAATTAGGTAGTCCAATATTGGGGACATAAATATTTACTAATATAATATCCTCTTATTGGATTATTTCCTATACCAGTATGAAGTGACCTTCTTTGTCTCTTCTCATTAATTTTGACTTAAAGCCTGCTTTGTTGAATATGAGAGTAGCTACTCAAATCAAAGTTTCAAACAGACCCCAGTACAATAATACTGGGTGATTTCAACACATCTCTCTAACCAATAGATAGGTCATTTACACATAAACTTAATGTAAAGACTCTTTGGACCTGATGAAAATATGATAAATCAAGTGGATAGAATATTTCATGCAATAACAGCTAAATTCACTTTTTTTCTCAGTGGCTCATGGAAACTTCTCCAAAATAAATCACACTTTAGATTACAAAGCAAGTCTTAGAAATACAAAAACATGACATAATTCTTTGCATTTTATTAGATCATAATGTAAAGAAATAAGAAATCAACACCAAAGCAACATATTGAAACTAACCAAAAGAAAAAGATAGAAAACTCAAATTGATAAAATTAGAGACTAAAAAAGCAGAAATCACTACAGACATCACAGAAATCCAGGAGATTATATAAAGAAAGGAAATCCACAAAGCAGTATCTTTGATAGATTTAGATACAAAATTCTTCCAAAAATATTAGTGAATCATATTCAAAGGCATATTAAGAACATGGTACATCATGACCAATTTCGTTTTATCCCAGGGATGCAAGGATGCTTTATCATAGGCAAATCAATAAATGTAATTAATCACATAAATGGAATTATGGACCAAAAAATTAATCCTCTCAATAGTTGTAGGGAAAGCCTTTGACAAAATTCAGTACCCATTCATGATTAAAACACTGAAGAAACCAGGGAAAGAAGGAAACTACCTCAACATCACATAGGCTATATATGAAGAACTCAAAGTCACTATCATAGTGAATGGGGGAAAACTGAAAGAATTTCCTTTAAAACCTGGAATTAGAAATGAACATCAACTTTCACCATTATTATTCAATATAGTACTAGAAATTCAATCCACATCAATTAGGATAGAGAAGGAGATAAAAGGGATAAAAATAGGAGAGAAAGAAGTGAAATTATCACTCTCTGCATATAACATGATTCTATATTAGAAGATCCAAAAAGCTCCACCAAATGACTGCTGGAGTTAATACAAAATACTCAACAAAGCAGCAGATTACAGAATCAATACATAACAACAAATAACCTCTCTGTATATTACCAGTAAATGTTCTGAGAAATAAATCAATAAAACAATCCCATTCACAATGGCCTCAAAATACAACGAAACACAAAAACTAGGAAAAAAATATAATCAAGGAGGTGATAATCTCTACAATGAAAACTATAGAGCATTGAAGAAAGAAATCAAAGAAGATTTCAGAAGATGGGAAAACCTCCCATGTTCATGGATAGGCAGAATTTATATATTATTAAAATGGTCATACTACCAAAACCATTTAATGCAATCTCCATGAAAAAACCCAATGGCAATTTTCACAGAACTAGAAAAAAAAACACTCCTACAATTCATTTGGAACAATAAAAGACCCAGAATAACCAAACCCATTTTAAGCCAAAAAAGCAATGCTGGAGGCATTATAATTCCTGCCTTCAAATTATGCTAAAGAACTATGACAGGGTGGAATCAATAATGTAGCCTACTCCTTATTCCCCTGAGAAACCAAATAATACTTATGCCATCATTTAATTCTGGAAAATGCACAATCATTCATATATATTTAGAAAGACAGAGAGAGGGTGGGGGAGAGAGAGAGAGAAGGAGAGATTTATGTCTGTCATGGGAGAAATATAGAAGAGGCAAGAGACTGGGGTGGAGTGATTATTCATTAGCATCATGGGCATATTGTATTGTTAATGCATATGCATCTATGATTGTATAACAACTCAACTCCTCATTAAAATAAAAAAATTTAAAAACATTAAATAAAAACTCCATAATACGGTCATATAAACAGATATGTAGACCAATGTTACAGAATAGAACACACACAGGCAAACCCACATATCTGTAGTCATCTGATCCTTGACAAAATGCCAAAATCATACCTTGGAGAAAAGACATCCTTCTTAATATATGGTGCTGAGAAACCTGGTCGTCCTTATGTGGAAGAATGAGATTAGACCCTTATCTCTCACCCTGCATAAAAAAATCAACTCAGAATGGCTCAAAGGCCTTGGAATTATACCAGAACCTCTGCAACTTCTAGAAGAAAGGACAAGGACAACACCTCAATGTATAGGCACAGGCAATGACTTTCTCAACAGGACACCTAAAACTCAGGGAATGATGTCAAGAATGAACAAATGGACTGGTATCAAATTAAAAAGCTTCTGCACAGAAAAAGAAACAATTTATAATGTAAGGAGAGAACCTAGAAAAGAGATAAAAACTGACAGTTACTCTTTCAGTACAGGACAAATATCCAGAATATATAGAGAACTCAAAAAAATTTAATACCATAAAACCTCTATTAAGAAACAGGCAAATTCATAAAATAAACACTTCTCAAAAGAAGGAATAAAAATGACCAATAAGTATATCAAGAAATGGTCAACATCAACAGAAATTAGGAAAATGCAAACTAAAAGTACACTGAAAATTTTATCTCATACCAGTCACAATGGCAGTCATCAAGAATACAAACGAGGGTTAAAGCAGTGGCTCAGCGGTTGCAGTACTTCCAGGCATGTGCAAGGACCTGGGCTCAAACCCCAGCACCACATACACAACAAAGTGTTGGAGAAACAAAGACTTGATGAAAAATAAATAAAATTTATATTCCCTCTCTCTTTAAAAAAATAAGAACACAAATGATAGGTACTGGAGAGGATATGGACAAAAAAGAACACTTTTACAATGCGGGTTGGATTGTAAATTAGTACACCCACTATGGAAATCGGTAAGGAATTTCCTCAAAAGACTAGAAGTGATATGACTCAGCCTAGGTGTCCACTGATAGGTGAATGAATACAAAAAATGTGCTATTTATACGCAATAGAGTTTCATTCTGCAATAAAGAAAAATGAAATTATGTCATTTGCAGGAAAATGGATGGAATTAGAGAGCATCATGTTAGGGAAAATAAGTCAAACTGAGAAGGTTAAGGGGTCATATGTTTTCTCTCATATGTGGAAGCTAGAGAGGAAAAAGGGAAAGAAAGGTAAAGATATCTTATGAAAATTGAAGGGAGATCAGTACAATAAAGGAAAGGGACCAGCAGGAGGGAGAAAGAGAAGCAAAGTGGAAATACTGGGGAATAATATTGGCCACATTATTTTCTTATTATATTGTGTGCATGTATGAAAATACAGCAATACAATAACACCATCATCTACAACTGTAATCACCAACGAAATATGAAAAATAAATATAAATTTTAAAAAGAAGAAAAAAAGAAAAGTTGTGGAGACTAATTCCTTATAGTTTTAAACAAGTTAAGTCTAATTAATTTTATACAGCTTGCAGGGGGAAAGCAATTTATAAAATGCCAATGTAGTTAAATCCACTATTTTTCCTTTAACAGCTTCTACTTAGTGAATTGAAAAAAATATATATATAGTCTTCCCCAGGTCACAACCACATTCTCATGTTTTCTTTTATTGCTTTTATAATTTTGTTTTCACATTTCAATTTAAATCCACATAGTTTACAAGTTGAATGGGGAAATTACATAATACAACTTTAAAAAAGTGAGTCCCTAGTAATCAAGAATAATGGTGTGTCATGAATTGAGAATTATTCTCATGTTAATTCTGAGCATTGAGAACTTAAAAGATAAAATAGAAAAAAATTGTTTTCAAGAGTGGCACTAATAAATAACCATAACAAATGGTCTATATTTACATTAGTGTGCTAAGACCATATCCCAGATAATCATACCTGGGTTTTAAAGAGGCCATAGAGATTTCCTAGTTCTATTGCTGTTTGAAATGGGAACACTGAAGCTCAAAGTTAATTAGCATATATGACACAACAAGATGTTAGCAGAACTGAGACCAAGGTCCTGAACTCACAGCATCCAAATGAGTATTTGTTTGCTTGTTTGTTTTGGGTACTAGGAAATAAAGCTAGGTGCACTGAACTATATCTCCAGCCACTTTTGTTTTAAATTTTGAGATAGGGTCTTGCTAACTTGCTGAGGGTTACTAATATGCTGAGGCTGACCTCAAACTTGCAATCCTCCTGCCTTC
This sequence comes from Aplodontia rufa, assembly GCA_004027875.1. NCBI lineage: Eukaryota > Metazoa > Chordata > Mammalia > Rodentia > Aplodontiidae > Aplodontia > Aplodontia rufa. The sequence goes on from PVKS010022793.1 coordinate 10,127, forward strand.
AAGTCTCTGGGATTACAGGGTTAATCTCCCACACTGCCAATCCAAATGAGAATTTCTTACCTTCTTCCATTTTATCATATTTCACTCATAATCATCACCTCACAGTAAGGTATATTCAGTAGTAGTCCATGCATACTAATCTTCTACCAAAGACAGTACAGTAATAAATAAATTATTATCTATTTATTTATATCAGATCTTGAACCCAGGAGCATTTTACCACTGAGCCACAACAACCCTTTTGTTTTATTTTGAAACAGGACCTTAGAAAGCTTCTAATTTGCTGAGACTGGAATTGAACTTGAAATGCTCTTGCCTCAGTCTCCCAAATCACTGAGATTATAGGCATGTGCTACAGTGCCCAGCATAAATGATTTTTGAGAAATACCAGCACAAATTTTTTTTAACAAAAAGCTTCACATAATGGTCACACCCCAGTTTTTTACCAAAAAAATGTTGGCATAAAATATATAACAATCATATTGAGAAATATGCTATTGATTCATCAGCTGTTTTTTTCCTCCACTTACCATTTTCAAGGTAAGGTGTATGTTAGCCGCTATGATGTAGAGAAGGCAGAAAACAGGCTTCCTGAGGCCAAAGTTCTAAACATATTCAGAGAATACCATAATATGTATAGAGAAGTATAATTAAAGCAAGCATCTAAGGTTGAAATAACTGGCTACATACCGCTTTTGACTTTAAAAGATGGAAAATACTCATACAATTACTTTCTAGGCACTTTAATAAATGTTTTAATGATCTTGTTTCATTTAATATTCACAACACAACTCTAAACATAATTATTATTTAACCCACTATACAGAATAGGATATTCCAAAAGTATTTTAGTAATATGCATAAAGTAAAAAAACTGCTAAGTATTCCAGTGCTGGCAATCACTCTACTGGAGGTTGTAGGAGACAGAAAACCTTTCCAAGAATAAAAGAGGTTTTTTAGTCAGCTTTTCATCTTTGCAACCAAAATAGCTAATAATAACAACTTAGAGGCGGAAAGATTTATTTTGGATCATAATGGTTTCATATGATTCAGTCCATGGTTGGATAGCTCCAAGGCAGAACATCATAGCAGAAGGGCATGGAGAAAGAAGGGCTGGGGGAAAGATAAACCCTTCTATGACATATCTGCAAACACCTACTTCCTCCAACTAGGTCCGACCTCACTGTAGTCCATTTAACTATAAAAGTATTAATCCACTGGTGGACGAATCCTCATGAACTGATCATTGCCTTAAAGCTCTACCTATGAATATTTTTTTGAGATTGGTTTCCCTACCTATCCCTAAAGTCTATATGACTGATCAGCCAATATATGTTATATAATTATAATGTTCACTGAATAAGCAAATAAAGAAACACTGAAAATTCTTAAAGCCAATCTTGATTATTGGATGCTGAGAATTCTGGAAAATTATTGCTTAATTAAAATTTAGCAAATATATTGTTACAGAGATCATGTTTGATTTTAGACAATGAGAGCACTGGTTTCCAAATGTTAAAGTGCCTTTTAAAGTATATATTCTTTTCTATTTTTTTATTCAGAAATATATTTGTTGAACAATCAAACAAGCTTCTAATGAAATTATATATATATATATATATGTATATATATATATATATATAAATTCTGAAAATTAGATTTACTCCCAAGAGACAGACTTCTATCATTATCCTAAGCTTTAGACTAATCAGTTATTCTTTCCAGAAAGAATAGTGGTTCACCCACTGCTAAAGTAGCTAAGGAAATTTACAGAGGAGTTTTCTTTAAGAAACTAGGCAAATCCAGGTAGAAATAAGGAAGTACGTAAGATGTTAATTTATATTTTATACAAATAAGAAAACCTGACAGACATAATGGAGCTAAAGACAATGAAAAGAAAGGAAGAAATTTCACAACGGATATATTACAAAAGTATAGGGAGCTAATGGAAGAGTGTATGAGGTCAGAAGAACACTATCATCCCCAGGTGGTAGCATCATGCTAGAGTGATTGTGTGTGTGTGTGTGTGTGTGTGTGTGTGTGTGTGTGTGTGTTGGTAGCGAAGCTGCCTGTTACCAAGCAAAGATTACCTATGAATCTTGCTGCATTTGGGATCATACTTTCAATGCATGGGTGCATGAGTTTGCGGGGACATTATATATCCAAACCATAACAGAAAGCAAATTCAAAACAGATTTTTACTAACACTAATCTGGCAGAAGTATGAAATTTTAAAAGAAGAAAAGAGCAAAAAGACCAAGGAAACATTGCAATATTTTGAAAACCAGGATAGCAGCCTACACTAGAAATAATAACCAGCCAGATTTGTTTAAGAAGTCCTCATCACCAATAACAACACACCAGATTTGTTTCTTACCAGCTGAACAAAAAATGCCCTCACTTTCCATGTTTGTTTTTACTTGCTAGCATAATTTTCAACTACAATTATATTCAATAATATTTTCAATAATTGAAATGTCAATCCTTAATTACCACATGATTGTTTTTATTATCATATGAATTAATTAATAATTGATTCTAGTAACCAGAAGATTTTCTAATGCAATTGAAATATTTATATAAAATCTGACCAGGATTATGTATGTCTCAAATATTTCCCATTAAAAAGAACACTCAGTAGAAATTGCTGAATATTCAATATATCATTTATAATAAAGAATATTAGGGACTGGAGCAGTGGCTCAGTGGTTATAGCTCTTGCCTGGGAAGCACAAGGACACAGATTCAAGCCCCAGCACCCTTCACACAATGAAGTATCAAAGCAACTAAAGTCACAAAAAAACTACATAAAATTGATTCCCCCTTTCTCTCTCACTGCCCCTCTCTCCCTTTCTCCCTCTCTCAAAAAAAAAAAAGATTATACCAAATGACTAATTAATTAAAAAACCAAACTATTTTTCATAAAAAGGACTCAGCATTAATAATTTTATAATTGTTGTAACTTATTTTTAACAAGGCAGAAAAAAATACATGATAGAGAAATTTTCTATAAAATGAATGGATTGGATAAGATAGACCTTTGTCCATGAGTCTCCCTCCTTCCTCCAAAATGAATCACTAGAAGAATTAAATAATTAATAAACAAATAAATACCATGTTAGCTTTGCAACACTGTAAACAAAATATCTGAAAAGAATTAAGAGGAGGGTCTGGAGTGGTGGCTCAGTGGTTATGGTGCTTGCCTGGCATGTGCGGGTAAATGAGTTCAAACCCCAGCACCCAAGTATACTACGAAGACTCGGAGCAATGAGAGCCACGTGAAAAACTGAATAAAAAACTGATTTTCTCTTTCTCTCTCTCTCTTAAAAAAAAAAAAAGAACTAAGAGGAGCAAAATTTTATTTTGGCTCATAATTTCAGAGATCTCAATCCATGGTTAGTCAATTCCATTCCTTTGAGCCTCAGGTGAGATGAAGTATCATGGTGGAAGGGTGTGATGGAAGATATGCTCAGATCATGCAGCAGGAAGTAGAGAAAGAAAAATCAAGGGACAAGGGACTTCTATAGTCCCCAAATCCATGCCCACAGTGAACTACAGTTTGGTAACCTATCAACTGGATGAATCCATTGATGAAGTCTGTGCCCTCATAATCCAATCTTTTCACCTTTGAATATCTCTGCATTGCCTAACACATAAACTTTTGGGGAACATTGCAGTTCTAAACCATAACATTCCATCTTTCACTTTCAAAAGCTCTTGACCATCTCATAATACAAAATGCATTCAGTCTACCTACAAAAAGTTCCTATAGTCATAATAGTTTCAGAATTGTTCAACAGTCCAAGTCCAAAGTCTTCTCTAAGACTCAAAGCAATTTCTAGTTTTGTAAAAACCAGAAGCAAAATTTCTAGTTTTGTAAAAACCAGAAGCAACTGACATATATCTGATATACAATAGCATGGAATAATCATTCCCATTCTAAAAGAGAGGAAGGGGGATATAAAGGAGAGAAAGAATCAAAATAAGATAAATCCCAGCATAAGTAAATTCTGTAGCTCCATATGTGGCATCCAGAACACATGGTGGAAAGACATGGGCCCCAAACAACTCAAGCAGCTTATCCTTATGGGCTTGCAAAATGCCTCATACATGGCCTCTCTCTTGGGTTGGCTCTGCTGTGCATGCAGCTTTCCTTGTCATTTCTTAACCCCTGGAGTCTCTATTGAAGCTTCAGCTTCATTTCCATAGCTTCATACATTGCCCTCTCAAGGGCTGCCTGCAGGGATTGCAACCTTCATGCATTGCCTGGCCTCCCAGGTTACCACTGAAATCTCAATGGAATTCTCCATGATCCTGTAACTCCAACATACTTCTTTCGTACAAAACCAGCACCACGTGGAAGACACCAAAATCTGCCACCAGCTTGAATAACTGTATTTGAACACCATTAGACCATAGCTGCAGGAGCCTCTGAGTATATGGACAGCTAAACACAGAAAAACAAATCCTGGGGAAACAACTTCTTAGGCAACCCTTGCAAGTGTAACACCCCATCATCTCTTTTAAAGCAAACTCTTTCAAATAAGTTTTCACTTTTATAGCCTAAAGCCTTCAAAGGATGGGGTCTTAATAATTCCTGAGGTGTCTTCAAGGCATACTTCCTGTTTTCTCTTTGAAAAGTACTTGCTTTCTCTTTAATCGCACTAATCTCTTTAGCAACCACATCTTTCTTAGCCCCAGCTTTACAAGAGCTTTCCTGGCAAAACTTCAAGTTTTTCAGATATTTCTCTTCTGCATTTTCCTACTGATTCTCACAGTAAACACTTCTTTTACTCTCTCTTTTTTCTCTCTCTTCCTCTATCTTTACAGACACACACATACAGTTTCCAACTATATTTCTATATGTATTATTGTACCCTGAAGTTAGAGTAAAGCCACCTCACCTTCCTATAATCGAACTTTTCTTTCCAAAAGTAGAAATATCTTTTATTTTCTCCTAGGGATGCTGTATGCACAAAAGATATAGTGACAGTCTATATTAAGCAATATTATTGACAGTGCTGAAATATCCAAATATATAGTACAGTAATGAATCTGATTTTTAGTTTGAAACAATTACTTTCTAAAAAATGTAGGGAAGATAAAATCAATATATAAATGTCAGTGGACTCATTTAAATTAAGAATCAATGCTATTTTCAATAAAGCATTGTACATATTTCAAATAATATCTGTACATCCCCTTATGTGTGAATTTGTTCCTTCATTAAGCTCATTATTGCTCACCTACTATTTGTTGAAAATTATATGCTGGGGATACATTATTGAACAATAAAAGACATGGATATTAGGGTCTGTTGGAGAATAAACATGAATAAAATAACTACATTAATTACAATACCATAAATTAAAACAATTGATTCAAAGTAAGACATGAAATGATCTAAGCTCATTTAATGAAAAATAACTGACCAACATTTGAAAGTCAATGAATAGTTTGCAAGAGAATGATAATCTTTTGCTGAAATCTGGAGGATAGGAATTAACGAGGCAAAAAAGAACAATGAAGAAAGCTGCACATAGGGTGAGTGAGTGGATTCCAGAGTATTGGAGGATATGGAAGAAGACAATTTATCCCTGAGAGTAAGAAGGAAGTATAAGGAAATAATGACAGACAGTGATAGATAAGGCTAGATAAATCATGGTGAGAATTTCCCCGTGGTTGGAATTATACTATGAATAATAGAAAGGCATGGGTGTTATAAGAAGTGGGACAGCATAAGAATATTTGCTTAAAAGATCACTACTCTTGATATTTTAAGTTTAATAAAATTTATTTTTAAATTACTTTTCACATTTTTAAGACTCAGTGTGGCAAGTAGAAATTTAAAAATTTTATATATGCCAATCATATTTCTTATGAAAAGTACTCGCTTCTGAATTTTTTTAATTGTCTACAGTTTCGGGTAAAGAATTACAGAAAAAAAAGTTGGCAGAAATTCTATTCCAATCAGGTAAGGTTTTTGAATTCTAAATTTTTCTAAACACCTAACATTAAATGTTAAAAATAATGATAAAAAATGAAGATGCCGAAACCAGAACTCTAAGTAAATTAGCAAATATATAATACAGAAAAAGTAAGGGGGCATTATTCATTAGAATTTATTGCTTCATACGCTATACATTTTAACTACCTCATTAAGACAGTTTATGAACTCCCTGAACAAAATCTGAGTCTGATGACTGCTGTGACAGCAACAGCCATGCCAAACTATAACATATGCTCAAACTAAACTATGAATCATGCTATAGGAACTTAGATGCCTAATTCAGACCCCATGCCCACCAAAATTTAAAAAAAAAAACTAAGATTCTAGGATAGTTTGTTTCATGAGAAATTTGAAAGCCACCTACTAAAGCTTAAAATTTCTAGAGATCACATTAAAAGAATAAAAAGGTGAAATTTTTATTTAATCCAATAAACCCCAAAGTCTTCTGTCAATATTCAGTTGATGTATATCTATCACAGAGAAATTCTCCATCCCTTTTCTAGAACTGAATTTGAAATCTAGTGTATATTTTATTCTTGCCTCTAAATTTAGATTTCCACACAATGCTAATGATGCCCTTCATGTACCATGATTCCAGGAGTGGTGGTTTTGTTGTCTTCCTCTGCCTCCAACATTAACCATTTGGTTATCTTGAAAGAAGTCACTTAGCTTTTAGGTTTCAGTGACATTTATGATGTGGGCTTAATATCTGTTTCACCTGTCTCAAGAAGCAATAAGAACAAAATAATAAGTTATAAAAAATTTAACAAATATACGTATTATTGGAATGATTGCCACCTCATTTTCTATTCATTATTTTCACCCTTAAAAATTAATAAAAGTGAAAGTGGATTACTGTTACTACAAATACTATCACTACTATTTTTATTCTTATGGCCTTAAAAAAAGACTGAGTTAACATATTAAAATCTCTGGGGTAGTATGAAAACATCGTAAGAGGAAAATTATAGCACTTAGTTCCTTTATCAAAAATCTAGAGAGACCTGAAGTAAATAAGCTTATGCTCCACAGTAAGTCCTTAGAAAAAAAAGAACAAACTAATCCCAAAATTAGTAGAAGAAAGTAGAACATCAAGATTAGAGCTGAAATCAATGAAATAGAAAATTAAAAAAAAAATAATACAAAGAATCAGTGAAATGAAGGCTTGGTTCTTTGAAAAAATAAATAGAAATGAGAAACCCTTAGCCAATCTCACTGAAAGCATGAATGAAAAGAAGCTAATCACTAAAATCAGAGAGGAAAATGGAGACCCTGCTGAAATCAAGAGGATTATCAGAACCTATTTTGAAAACCTATACTCCATCAAGTTTGATAAACTGGAAGGCATGGGCAAATTTCTAATCATATACAACATGTACAAATTGACACAGAAGGATATAGAAACTCTAAACAGACCAATATCAGGTAATGAAATTGAAACAGCAATTAAATGCCTTCCAAAAAAGAAAACCCCAGGACCTCATAGATTCTAAGCAGACTTCTGCCAGACCTTTATAGAAGAATTAATACCTCTCTTTTTGGTGTTAGTCCATGAAATTGAAAGGGATAGAACACTCCCAAACACTTTTCATGAGGTAACCATAATCCTGATACCAAAACCTGAGAAAGACACATCCAAATATGAAAACTATAGCCCAATATCCTGGATGAACATAGATACAAAAATCCTTAATAAAATTTTAGCAAATCTCATTCAAAAACACATCAAAAAGATAATTCACCATAACCAACTAGGCTTCATTCCAGGGATGCAAGGTTGGTTCAACATATGCACATCATTAAATGTGATTCATCACTTAAACAGAATTAAAGTCAAAACCACATGATCATATCAATAAGTGCAGAAAAGCTCTTTGAAAAATCCAACATCCATTTATTTTGAAAATACTGCAGGACTTAGAGATCAAATGAATTTACTTTAACTTTGTAAAGGCCAATTTATGACAAACCTACAGTTAATATTATACTAAATGCAAAAATACTGAAAGCACTGCTACAAAATTCTGGAACAAGACAAGGTTGTCCACTCTCACCACTCTTATTCAATGTAATTTTTGAAACCCTAGACAGAGCAATCAAGCAAGCAAAGGAAATAAAAGGGATACAAATAGGAAAAGAGGAAGTCAAGGTAGCTGTATTTACTGATGTTATGATCTTGTACCTAGAAGACTCAAAAAAACACTCCACCAAAAGACTTTAGAGGTTATAAATGAATTTAGCAAAGTCACAGGATTCATGATCAATACCCGAGGATTAATAGCTTTCCTATTTTCCAACAGTAATTTGGCCAAAGAGGAAATCAGAATATCCATCCCATTCATAATAACCCTAAAAAAAACTTGGGAATTAATTTAACACAGGAAGTAAAACCTCTATAATGAAAACTATAAAACACTGAAGAAAGAAATAGTAGAAGATCTGAGAAAATGTAAAAACATTCTACATTCTTAGATAGGTAGAATCAATATAGTTAAAATGTACATTTTGCCAATAGTTCTGTACGGATTCAACACAATCCCCATCAAGATACCAATGACATTCTCCACAGATATAGAAAAATGATAATTAAATTTATTTGGAAGAAATAGTAATCCAGAATAGCCAAACTAATCCTAAGGAAAAAAAAAAAGAAGAAGAAGAAGAAGGAGGAAGAAGAGGAAGAGGAAACAGCAGAAGCCATAGCATCAAAAGATCATAATACTTGACTGAAATTATACTGTAGAGCTGTAGTAACAAAAACCAGCATGGTGTTAGTATTAAAACATATCTGAAGACCAATGGAATAGAATAGAAGCTATAGGAACAAATTCACAAACCTTTAACCATCTGATATTCAACAAGGGGGGCAAAAATATTTTTTGGAGGAAAGACAGCCAGTTTAACAAATGGTTCTGGAAAAACTGGATAACCATACGCAGAAAAACGAAATTAGATCCTTATCTCTCACCCTGCACAAAAATCAAGTCAAGTGGATCAAGGACTTAGGAATTAAACCAGCCACCATACAACTGTTAGAAGAAAAAATAGGATCAACACTCCACCATTTAGGTACTGGCACCAACTTCCTTACCAAGACTCCCATAGTACAAGAACTAAAAGTAAGCATCAATAAGTGGGGTGCCATTAAATATAAAAAGCTTTTGAACAACTAACATGAAGAGAGAGTCTATGGAGTGGGAGAAAACCATGGCCAGCTATTCCTCCAACAAGGACCTAATATCCAGAAACCACAAAGAATTGAAAAAACTTAATTCCAAAAACACATTCAACTCAATGGAATAAAAATGGGCTAAAGAACTAAACAGAGACTTCTCAACAGAACAAATACAAATGGCCAATAAATGTATGAAAAACATATTCAACATCTGTAGCAATTAGAGTAATGCAAATTAAAACTACATTAAGATTTCACTTCATTCCACTCAGAAGGGCAATGATGAAGAATACAAAGAACACATGCTGGAAAAGTTGTGGGGAGACAGGAACACTTGTACATTGTTTATGGGACTGCAAACTAGTACTGCCATTCTGGAAAGCAGTATGGAGACTCCTCAAAAAATTAGGAATGGAATTACCATACGACCCAGCTGTCCTACTCCTGGATTTTTTTCCCCGAAGAAATATAATCAGCATATTGCAGTGACATGGCTACATTAATGTTTATAGCAGGACAGTTTACAATAGGTAAATTATAGAATCAACTCAGATGTCTATCACTAGATGAATGGATCAAGAAAGTGTAGTATCCATATACAGAGGAGTCCTTCTTACCTCTTAAAAAACAAAGAAATCAAGGCATTTACAGGTAAATGAATGGAAATGGAAAAATTTGTGCTAAGTGAAGTTAGCCAAACTCAGAAACTCACAGGTCCAATGTTTTCCCTCATATGTGGGCACTACAGCAAAACAAAAGATAGGGTGAGAGATGAACAAGTTTATAAATGTTAGACCCATCAAACTCAGAATAACTTACAATCTGGAGGAAGTCTAATTATATAGGAGGGGAAGGGGGCAGGGAAGAGGATGGGGAGGGAAAGGGGAGATTAAATACTGTATGCTATGCATTACTTCCTGAAGATGCTAGATGCTGAATAATACTAATACAGACATTTAAAACTAGAAAATTAGGGACTGGCAGGGTTACTCAGCAGTTAAGGCACTTGCATGGCATGCATAAGGATCCAGGTTCAAATCCCAGCACAACACATACAACAAAAGTGTCAGAGCAATGAAAGCTATGTGAAAAACTAAATAAAATTGATTCTTTGTTTCTCTCTCTCTCTCTCTCTCTCTCTCTCTCTCTCTTTCTCTCTCTGTCTCACTGTCCCAATTTCTCTTAAAAAAAAATTAGAAGGGGCTGGAGTGGTGATTCGACAGTTACAATGTTTGCCTTGCATGCACAATTACTTGAGTTCAAACCCCAGCACCATGTACAAAACAAAGTGTCAGAGGAATGAAAGTCACATGAACAACTAAGTAAAAATTACTTCTCTCTCTCTCTCTTTGTCCCTCTCTTTAAAAAAGAAAAACCTAGAAAAAAATATGGATATAGGTAATCAACGGGAATTCAGTGATGATGAGAGCTGGGGTGAGGGGGTGGCAGGGATACTGTGCAAGGATTGGATCCAGTCTACAGTGTCACACAGTCCGCATGTATGATTGTATAGCAACAAATTCCTTCATTATGTAAGACTATAATGCACCAACCAAAAAAATAAGCTACATTAGGTTTTCTTCAAATGCAGTGTGAACTCACACAAACTTTCAGTATGAATGGAGTTATTGACTAATATTTCAAAAAGAACATGCAAAGGAATTTTAATAAATTAGAAATATTTAATAATGCTTCTGTGTAAATATTGGACAGATGTCTTGGCTACAAGTACCATCAACATTTTTATTACCCAGAAAATTGGAAATAGCACAGATTAAGAAAAAAATTATGAAAAACATTCAAATTTTTTTTGCATCCTCTATAAATTCAAATCACAATGACATATAACAAATACTGTTATTGGAGCAACTGCACACTTCTATTTCATACAACTGCTGAAAAGTAAGGAAATTTTTACAATAATGTATTCTATTACTTGTTTTCCCAGATATCTGTCTTCATGATACCTATTCAGTACAGATGAAGTTGATTCTTTAGTTGATTATATGCACCTTATGGTGCTTATGAAAAACCTAATTAACAGGATTTAACTTGACTCTAATTTCAGTTTCTCATGGTTACTGGTATTTTTTTGATGAGAGAGTTGGGTGTTATATTACTAGCATTTTTTTCTTGGAAGCATTTTTATTTACCTGTTTTCAAAATATTTTAACTTAATTTAATAAAAATTTTCTTATTTAGGTTGATGTCATGTGACATTTCCATACAGCCAAGTACTGTATAATGTCAAATCTAATTAGACATCTATATCTTTAAACATTTATCATTTCTTTATGGTAAAATCTTAAAAATCCTTTCTTCTATAGTTTTTTTAAATGCTGTACCTTATCATCACCTACAGTCATCCTGCTGTGCAATAATGCACTATAAATTCCTACTCCATTCTAACTATAACTTTGCTCACCACAGCCTCTGATAACCATAATTCCACTCTCAACTTTATGAGATCAACTATTTTAGATTCCACGTGAAAGTGAGGTCAAGACTTCTTTTTCTGTACCTGGTTTATTTTACTTAACGTAATGATCTCCAGTTCCATTCACGTTGTCCCACATGACAGGATTTCATTCTGTTTATACTTGAATGTACCCTTGTGTACATGTACATAATTTCTGCATCCATTCATCAGTCAATGGATGGATCATTTCCATTTTGTGGCTAACGTACATAGTGCTGCAATGAACAAGGGAGAGCAGATGTGTCTTTGATAAACTGACTTCATTTCCTTTGGATGTATATGCAGACGTAGGACTTCTGGATCACATGGTGCTTTCCACCATGATTGTACTCGTGCATTTTATCCAACAGCACAGACGAGGTCCCTCTTCTCTACATCCTCACCGGCTGTTCTTTTCTTTTATCTTTTTGGTAATAATACCCAGTTTGACCAAAGTAATGTGTTATTTCATGATGGTTTTGCTTCTTTTTATTTTTTTTCCAGTATGATCATTTATTTTTTTTAATTTTTTATTAGAAGTATAAAGAGATACAGTTGAGGGGGAAACATCAAAACATTAATCATCAATGGATATAAGCTTTCTTATCCAGGGGAAATGCCAAAACATGGATAACCATGTTGGGACTTAGTTGTTGCAGTTTCCTCCAGAAGAACTCATGCGTTAAATGGGTATCTCATGGAGGAATGACATCGGCATCTGGGATGGTTCGCCCATCTTCCCAATCTCCAGACTCCTATGAGTTCTTCATATACCCTCCCCCTTCTACATCCCCCTCCCTACACCTCCAAGTATCCTAGAGAGCCGTCCCCCTATTACTCTGAAAGTAATTCAGTTTGAAGTTTTGTTAGGTTAGCCATCTGTCCTACTGCTTCCCCATATATGCTAGCATCAGCAGATGAGAGAAACCATTCGGCCCTTGAGTCTCTGAGATTGGGAGACTTCACTAAGCATAATTCTATCCATCTCCATCCATTTGATTTCAAAAGCCATAATATCATCCTCTCTAAAGGCTGAGTAGTATTCCATAGTATATATGTACCAAAGCTTTTGTATCCACTCTTAAAGTGAGGGGCATCTGGGTTGGTTCCATAATCTAGCTATAGTAAATTGAGCTGCTATAAACATTGATGAAGCCACATCGCTATAATATGCTGATTCTAAGTCTTTTGGGAAAATTCCCAGGAGTGGGATAGCTGGGTCATAAGGTGATTCCATCCTTAATTTTTTGAGGATTCTCCATACAGCTTTCCATAGTGGCTGAACCAGTTTGCGGTCCCACCAGCAGTGTAATAGTGTTCCTCTTTTCCCACAGCCCCTTGCTTCCTTTTATTATGTTGTGGTGAGAAAAATATGTATATTTAGAATCAGTCAACTGGACTCAGTTTCTATTATATTAATATTGTTGAAATATCTAAAGTATTAAAATCAGGAGCCAGTCAAACATATGACTTCTTTTCTCCATCAGGACTGTTGAAGGTATTGACCACAGCCACAGCAGTGTCACACAGCTATTTATTTGTTTTTGTTTGTCTGTTTGTTTGACTTGGGGCTAATTGCCTTGATATCCACAATAAACAGAAGTGTGCTGCTGTTCTCTGTCCTCTTTAGAGCTGACTCAGTGGTCAGGGACACTTGATGATATTTTGGTCAAGCCAATTTCTACCAAAGGGTCTTTTCTGAGGATGTCTGGGCTACCTCTGGAGCTGCAGTGTTTTGGGTCACCAGGAGGTGAGGGATGTATGGATCTCTGTGTGTGTGTGTGTGTGTGTGTGTGTGTGTGTGTTTGTGGTGCCTTCAACGCTGCATTCTTGGCCATGAAAGCCTTTGCTGTGGCTTCAACTTTGAGGAATGTAGGAGCTTTCTTTCTCACTTTCAACAACATTTGTTGAAAAGGGTCAGCAAGGTCTCATGTGGTTGTAAGTGTTCTGAGGATTGATAATGTTGAACACTGATTTATAATTTATTCTTAACTGATACATTAAAACATAAATATTCACGTGGTACCACATCATGCTTCAATACATGAATGCATTGTATAACATTTAAATCAAGCTAAACCTGTTTACCACCTTAAATACTTAACAAATATTTGCAGGATGCTGTGACAGATGCCTATAATCCCAACTATTTCAGAGGCTGAGACAGGAAGATGACAGTTTTAAGCTCTTAATTTTGTGAAATGAAGAACATATATTGTACAATAATAATATCATTCAGAACTTTTCATCTTCCCCAACCATTAAAATGTGTAAATTTTCCATTCCAACCACTCAGACCATCCCAGTCCCTGGAAGTAACAATTCTACTTTATATAAAGTTGACTACTCTAGGTATCTAATGTAAGGTGAGTCATGCAATAGTTTCCTTTTCTCACTGGCTTAATTCAAAGAAAATTATTGTTTGATCATCTTGTAAGCACCCAAAGTATCTTTTCTTTAAAGCTACATATATCCATTCTTATGTATATATATATAATATATGTTATATATAATTATATTATATACACATATACAGCACATTCTGTTTATCCTTTCATTTTTGTATACATACTAGGGTTGCTTCCACCTTTAGGTTTTGGTAAGTAATTCTGCTTTCAAACATGCATATATGAATATCCATTTGCATCCTGGTTTTTAATATTTTTGAGTACATACTTAGAAGTTGAAGAACTAAAACATGGTAGTTCTATGATCCAATTTTTGAGGACTTGCCATATATTTCAAGAGCAGCTCCACCATTTTGCATTTCACATTCACAACGCACAAGTATTCTAATTTCTCTACAACCTTGCCAACAGTTATTATTTCAGTTCATTTTGTTTCATTTGGGTTTTAGATTCCACTGACTATGTTTAATCAGTGATATATTAGCAAATGACTCAAGAGCAAGCTGAAACAGTGCTCATTCCCATCTTGTCCTTTGCCATTACCTTGCCTCTGTAAGTGAGGAGATATGAGGAACAGAGCCAAATTGTACATGTTGAAACAATGAGGTCCTATTAGAAAGGGGGCCACTGACCGTCAACCAAATAAGCAAATGAGCCTATCAAAATGAGAAGAGCCACCAAGCTGGCCCTCGCTAACCACAGAGAAATACAAAAGCCTAACTGAAATCCAAAGAAGCACATCCAAGTCAGCCAAGCGCAGGGAAATCAGTAAAACCTTACAGACTCGAGGTTGAATAAATGATTAATTTTGGCATGTTTGTGGCATTACTATGAACAGTCGATATGTGAAATACAATCTCTAGGAAGAATACATGAGAAAATAATAAATCAAGGAAGAGGTTTCGTGGTAGAAGTACAGCAAAGGGAAAGACCAATTCGGTCAATATTGTAAGGATACTTTATGTGTCTAGAGAAGAAGACAGATGAGTAGAATGAGGATGGAAAGATGATGAAGTGGTGGCTCAGTGATTATGGCACCTGCCTGGAATGCACGAGAACACAGGTTCAAACTCCAGCACCACGTACACAACGAAGTCTCAGAGCAACAAAGACCACATGAAAAACTAAATAAAATTTATTCTTTCTCTCTCACTCTCACTGTCCCTCTCTTTGAAAAAAAAAAAGGAATAAGGTTGGAAAAACTGAATTCTGCTTTTTGAGAAAGTGTGTTTCCTATCTCTACTCACTCTATCAAATCATGGGGCACTGAGATTGGCTCGAGACATCTTTTTTTTTCAAAATTCCACTAGCTGAGAAAGCAAAGCAATAGGGTTACTGTTTTGTACACATGTGAAATCTGAAATCTGACAGATCTAGGCACTGCAATCTAACAGGCAGACTCTGCCTGTTAGATTCTTCTTGACCTCACAGGTCACTCTGTGCTGGTCCTCTACCACCAACATCTCACAAACCTGCGTAAGACTCATTCCTGGTCTACTGTGAGTCTCTAAATTTCCTACCTGATCCTCAACAACAGTAGAGTAAAAAATCTTGGTCTGGAATCGTAACTTCCACTAGTTTCCACTCCTCATTTTCCAGGGAAATGTGGCTTTCCAGAAAACAATAACAAACAGGATGTGAATATTTTGTACCACACAGCTAGTTTGCGACTGAAGACAGCATGACTTCATTGTGAAAATTCACATTCCAAGAATTTAAAGCGCAGTGCTAGAAATGATTATGATCTTCTCCCCTTTGGTTTCCTTTCCTATTATGCTTTGGATGATGTTCTCACAGTTGTCATTATCATCATTATTTTCATTACTCGTGAAATGAGCCATGTAGCACACTCGAGATGAAGCCAAGGAGACGTAGTGCCAATTTTTGTCCTGTGATCAACTTGAAATGGCTTGCTGTTTTGGTCCCGACTGAGAGAGATTAACAACATCTGAAGGCAATATGCCAATATCAATCAACTGCTAAAAGAAATAATTCTTATAGGAATTTGCTTTTTCTTTCATTTAGTTTTTTTAGTCTAGCAACATTATTTTCATAAACAGGTAAATATTTTTCCCAGAAATTGTGTAGCATATAATGCTATGGGGAATTCATTGAATGCCTTTAACTTTGGTAAACATGTCAGGGGAAAACTTTGTTTCACAAAGGAAAAAAATTTAAATGAAAAGAATATAATCTGGTCCTAATTTCTCTACACAAATATCACATCAAACATAATTTTTCAGTTGCTATAAATTATGTCAACACTATTTTTTGGCATGTATAAAAGAAATGTTGTTGTATGTTATTTATTTTAATCTGCATATCAAGGATTTTTATCCTGGGGAATAGAGGACACCAAGAAGACCATGAGCAGAATCCAGGAAGACCAATAGAATGAATGAATAGAACTATATCCTTTTTTTTCACACTTAGCTATATCTAATGTAGCCTTTCCTTCAACTGTGATGATAAGTAACAAACCCTTACATGTTAGGAGAATCTGTGACCGTGCCACCACAAGGAAAAAGAAATATTTTCATATTACATGAACAATGTACAGATCATTCAAATTATATGTATGTTCACCACTACTCCAAAATTATAGTAATAATTAGGTAATAGCAGGCCCTATTCCTAAAGGTGTTGAGGAAGTACACATGCTACAATGTCATATGCTTGTTTTCATTATATTTTGAGAATTGTCTTAAAACAAAATAGGTTTTCATTAATTTTAGAGTTTTGTGCCTTTAATATCATTATTCAGAAAGTGGGCATATGGATTTCCCAAGGTACCAAAGAAATCCAAATAATCTTAAGAATGTTTGCTCACCAGAAATATTTTCATTAGCAAAAAATGTTTCAGAACTTCTTAAGATAGGAAAAATAGCATCAAATTTAGGAGAATTAAATTTGATGAGTCCTTGGCTGAAACTTTGTGTGAGCAGCCCTGTGAAAATTTAAGCTAGCCATATCCGAGGCGGCTGTCTTCCTCCTCTTTCTGAGATAAATGCCCTTATTCTGACTTGTGTTGAGGTTAACCAGAATTTCCCTGAATTGAAAGCTGCTTTCTCTTTTTTTCTGTCAGTTCTCAAATATTAAGACTTTTAACTATACTCTATTTAGAAAGATCTCTGCTAAAAGTGGGAGAAACTGTGCTCATATTTGATGTCTACCTGGAAATTTACCTGCGTTTGTTCAGTAGCTTTATGAGGATGGCACCTTAACAGATTGCAGCAAACTCTGAAATGTGCAGAAAATGGAGAAGACACCATCTATAATCGAGAGACTATAAAGTCGACCTTTTCTATTTACCTGTATTTTCAACAGCTCTAGGAAAGGTCAAGTTCACAAAAATGTACAAGTGGTCAACATTTGAGAGCTAAATTCCCAAGGAGCATTTGGATTCGGTATTTCAATCCATTCCTGCTTTTGTAACAAAATTACTTAGAATGGTTAACTTATGTACAATGAAAGGTTATTTCTCATATTCCTGAAACCTAGTTTGTTTCACACCTTCTATGTGTCCTCACATGGCAGAAGGGAGAAAGGGACAAACACTATCCCTCAAGCCATTCTTTATAGGGCAGTAATCATAAACAGTAAGATATACTCCTATGATTCAATTCCCTCCCAAGGGACCCAATTCTTAAAAGCATCACCTCTGGGAGTTAAATTTCAATACATGAACTTTGGAGGAATACATGCATTCAAACCACAACGTTAAAAAATAAATTTTGTTCTTTTGCTGAATTCAAAAATCATAAATACAGCTAGTTTCTTTATCATACCTATGAGAGACATTCTGAAAGCAGTTATATTTGCACCAATATTCCAAAGTCCAGATGCTTTCCCAAAGCTCAATATGCCCATGTGTTTCCTCAGTCTAATGCAATTGTCCCATTTCATGCCAGCCCTTGGAGATTTGGGTGTTGGAATAGATGCTTATTCATTTCTGGTGAGACTAGCAGCATATAAACTATTAGAAACAGCAAATGATTCAGCCAAGTCTTTTTGTTTTTTCCTTTGCCTTTCCCTATAACCTAGTTGATAGGACAAGAGGAAAATTTTAAGACAAAATTTTATGTTGAAATTGAATCGATTATAAAGAATTACATTCACATTTCTCTCTCAACCTCTAGGGAAATGTACCAACTGAGGATCACATTGAAATGGTGATGTGTTCAAATGCTTCCTGAGTTTTTATATTTAACTTCCTTTAGACTCAAAGCAGGAACACAGGGAGCCCACCTCCATTTTTCAGTCTGTTAGCACATTTCATACAGGAGGAAAGAGATGATTGAAAAGTTAGAATTTGTACAATTCTAATTATGTGGGATCCTGAAATAAGATGAGCAAGGATGGAAATGGTGAGAAGCAACTGACATTCACTAGAACAAGGTTCAGAAAAGTCTTGGCATCCGAAATTAAAGAGCATAAATCTCTTCTTGACTAGCTTATTATAATAGGAATATTAAAATTCAGCACATTCTACACAGCAAATAGGCTGGCTCTCTTTTGCCAACGCATAGATGTTTAATGTTTTTAGGACTAAGTATCTCTGAAGTCAGAGGGTTTGCGTGTGGTTCTAAAGCACTCAGCAACTGACAACAGCAGTATCCTCTGCAGAAAGAACGGGCCATACTTCCATTTGGTACCAGTCAGGGTACCCTCACCATGAAGTTTTAACATACATGCAGGACTGGCGTACCATAGGACATTTTTACAGATATGCAAATACCAGTGAAATAGCAACACCTTTGAAAAAATTTAATATAACTACCTTCTACAAGAAAGCCAATTTATTCACTTCACTTAGTTCTTTCACACAGCTTCTATCCTTCCCTTCCTGAAATATCATTTATCTGCCAAATTGTATTTTATCTAAAAGCTTTTGGGCTATTTAAATGCGATTACACTTCAAACTACTTGCAAGGTCACAGGACAATTTCTCAGATTTTGGCGAGATTGCTGCCATTTGTTCAATTAGCTCGCTGATGAACTGAAAGTAAATTGATATGATGGAGAGAATGCTACATAATACCCATCTATGTGCCAAGCATCTGAATTATACAGGTCTGCTGAAAATCCAGAAAGCCACAGTTAATGATGGAGTGCAGGCCCTACCTGGGTGGGAGGGAGATTTCAACAAAAATGTTAGGGTGATTGCTATTTCCCATATAAAGGAATACAGCCCTCAACTTGCACAAGAGCCTGGGGCTGAGAGTCAGTGCCTCTCTGTATTTTGTTCCTTGGTTACTTGCTTGCTACATCAGCTTTGCAGGCATTCAAGTATTTTGGTCTTATGAGCTATATTTGATGGTTGGACTCACGTCATGTAGGAAAAAAGGTATGTTCCCAAATTTGATTCATAATCTACCTAAATCAGCAGTACCGGCAAAACCTAGAAAAATTGATTTCCATACCACATCCTTACTTAGACAGAGACTGAGGTGTGATAACCTGCATTTATAACGTATGCTTTAAGTAACTCCAAAAAAATCCAAGGCAGAAAGATTCTCAAATACTTCCCGACAACTGGAATAATAGATTAAATCAACAGGAGATGAGTGGTGACTAAAGCAGCATGCAGGAGTTTTCTTGCTCTCTGTGTATTTTCTTTGAACTAAAAGAGCAACAAGGTAGAAGAATGCCTCTATGTGAATTTACCCATGCATGTACCTTGCCATGTCTTTTCCTAATAGACTATATTGTAATGGCTTCAAATAACTTTATATTGAAAATTATATTTTAAATTTTTTAAAAAATTTCTTTAAGAAATTTATTTGAACAAACATGCTTCTAACAAAATAATACATATAAATTATGAAAATTAGATTTTCTCCCAAGAGCCCCCCAATTACCCACCCTTATCCCTCCTGCCCCTACCTCCTTCCCAATACATCTCTACGAATGCCGTAGGTTGTATGTCATTACATCTTTTCCAGATTTAAATCATGATAATTGACCTCTTTTCTCAATGGCCAGGGTCTAGCTCCACTGTCCACAGATGAGTGAAGACATTCGATCCTTGGTTCTCTAGGTTATGCTGATTTCATTCAGCATAATTTCTTCCATAGCTATCCATTTACCTTCAAAGGCTGCAATATCATTGCTTCTAAATGCTGAGTAAAACCCCATGGTATATATGTACCACAGTTTTGGAATACATTCATCCAGTGAGGGGAATCTGGATTGTATCCATAATTTAGCTATTGGAAATTGAGCTGCTATGAACATCGATTTCACTGTGTCACTGTAATGTGTCAATTCTAAATCCCCTGGAAAAATACCCAGGAGAGCAATAGTAGGATCATATGGTGGGTTCATACCTAGTTTTTTGAGGATTCTCCACACTGCTTTCCAGAGGGGCTGTACCAGTCTGCAGTTCCACCAACAGTGTGCTATTTTACCTATCTCTCCACAACCCCTCCAGCATCTATTATTGTTCCCATCTATTTTTCCCAACATGACTGGTGTGAGGTGATATCTTAATGTAGTTTTCATTTGCATTTCTCCGATTACTAGTGATTTAGAGCATTACGTATATTCTGAAATATTGTTTGGTAGTATATAATAGAAAATACTGTTATTTGCATTTTAGATGAATAAAAAACAAGTAGCTATCAAGTTTCTTAACTTTTCTAAATTCACATTTCTTCATTTCTCATCTCCTACGTTTTAGCAGGCTAATCACCCAGAATGCCAACAAGTTAACACAATAAATATTTTAGAAATGTAGAATATCCTAAAGGATATAACCTCGAAAGGAACAAAAATAGGACAGAAGTTTTGTATTATTCTGCAGAAAGCATGAGGTTGTGATATTTTCCTGCAGGAGAAAAAGTTGTCTTTTGAGTCAACTCAACCCATTGAAAGATTTCTATTTAGGGAGCTGGAATCATGCTAAAGACTAGCATTAGACTTTTGACGATGAAACAATTTAGGTGTTAGTTGAACACCTAAATTTGTGTTGTACATGTTGGTATATTTTTTTCTATGAAAGAAACTTTATATTTTTCAGTATTGAATTCCTTTTTGTTTTTTATGTAATAGAGAATTCTCCAGAGTCTAGCAAAGCCTTACTCAATAGATACTCTCTGTTATCCCATTTATTACAGCAATGATTATGATATGAAGACATATTTTGGTGCTAACAAAGCCATATTGTAGGCTGAATAGCTAACGTGGCAGAACAGAATGGCCCACTAAGGTACAGTTTTGGAGAATATATTGCTGCAGAATTTTCAGCTAGGGAGAAAGAGATAATTTTTTTTGTGTTAGTTGAACATTGATTATAGTACTTTGGGGGATTGTTGGATGGTGCTTTGGAATTTGAGACTTCTGTGAATGTGGCAAAGCTTTTTTTCTGGGGTTTCTAGGAACAAAAGCTTGCTGTTAGGGCTACTGATTCTAGGGAGGGATATATACTCAACCTTTATTACCCAATCAGTATCATTGGTTCTACACATGGAACTCTGACTTTTCCCCCTCAGGAAGAACAAAAAGATGAGCAAGGTTATCAATATCAATACTGAGATGTTCAAGAAAGTGGAGAACTCAAGCTAGATAAACCACGAACGATGAAAATATGAGCTAACATACTCAAGTAACAGATAAATGTTTCAGGGCCTATCACCGAAATAGGGCTCTTGTTCCTTTAGGGTATTCCTTTACCTGGCCTTTTTCTGTTAAGTTGGAAAACGAAAATTATGGTTTTCAAAGTGACACTTTGGAGCACTGGTGTAGGATCAGTTAAAAAAATCTTGTTTAAAATGATACCATCAGGAATCTATTCCTTTCCATCTCTCAAATATGGGTTCTTGCGCTGGTACCATCTTTCAGCATATTCTTTCTTGAAATGTCCCTAGGTCCAATTTCCTATTCTTCACATCCAGAAAATACAAACTTCCCTGTTCTTTGTTTGCTCAGATTACATCCTACCGGCCTAGCTTGTATGACATTGCCAGTTTCTGCACCTGTCATCTTGAAAGGGTATGAAATGCACTGTATGACCAGGCTCAGGTCATTTGCCTAACCATGGTGCCAAAAGGTGAATTGCAAATGTTGGCAACTAAGAACATAAGAGGTGCATGAAAGAACTGTTGCTTCAGCAAGAGAAAGTTTGATTTTCTTTTATTAGTGAGCTCCAGAAAAGGTAGGCAGGCTAGGGCTGGTTAGGAAGATACAGTGTTCCCATGCTAGGCTCCTTCCACATCACTGTCCCACCAGCATTAATAAGTGGCTTTCATTCCCAAAGTCTTCCCAATCTAATTAGAGCAGATGCAGTTCCAGCTATCAGTTTCCAATTGTAGGCAGAAGAAGAGAAAAAGAAACAGGATTTCTCTCTCTACTCATTTGCTCTTTTTACAAGCTTTTCCTGGAAATGTTTCCAAATGATTTCTGCTTAGATTTCACGAGTCACATAAGTCATTTTTGCCTGTAGTTTTTTTTTTTTTTAATTTTGTTTTGAGCAAGTCCCATTGTTCCCTTTTCCAACCTCCAGAATTCATAGAACTGGGACTTCTACCATTAGTGATAGTATTAGAAATATAATTATTAAAGACATTTCCATACTATATATTTCTGTTATATTCAATTTTTTCAATATTTTGATTAACTTGAAGAAAAATAGACAGCAAATTTGTGGAATAAATATGGGTAAGTAGGACACATCTACAGTAGGAATTCAGATTGTGTAAACATATGTCAACAACAAGTCGACTGTTACTACATTATTCTCTTTTGTGTACGTTACTGCCTCCTCTAGTACCCACTGAAAAAAATATGTAAGCTTTTTGCGTTATCAATTAAGGTGAATAATTTGTATATGACAAACATTCCTATTTAGTAGCGATGCACAAAGGTTTAAAATAGTGTCCAGGCAAAAAAGCACACATTTTGGAATCTATAAACATACGAAGGTCTATTAAAATGCTGTTTCTCCGGGAAACTCACTTCACCATTCTGTTTCTCAGACATTCCTTCTAAGAATAAAGGAAGTGCTCTACATTACTAATTGGACTAGATTTAAATAAATCACAAATC
>PVKS010022794.1:7303-33323 GCA_004027875.1 Aplodontia rufa
ACACGATGGAGTCTCGGAGCAACGGAAGCCACATGAAAAACTAAATAAAATTGATTCTCTCTTTCTCTCTGACTATCCCTCTCTTTAAACACACACACACACACACACACACACACACACACACACACACACACACACTTATTTTGGCTTCTGAAGGCTGGAAAGCCTAAGATTCGGTAGCTACATCCTATGGGCTTCCAGCGCGGTTCTTGTGCTCCTTCAATTCATGATAGAAAATAGAAAGACAAGTGAGGGTAGAGGGAAGAGAGAAAAGGGGCAAAAATCCTAACGTAGCTAATTCATTCTCTAGAAAAAAGCATTAATGACCAATGACCTTCTACTAGGTCCCAATTCCCAACACTGCTGAATTGAAGAGCTGTTTCCAACACATGAATCTGGGGGACACACTCAAACCATCAAAATCAGGAAATTAACATTGATAGCACATAACCATCTAATCAGTAGGCCCATTTAAATTTCATCAATTACCCTAATAATATGCTTTATATATAACAGAAGAAAAACCCAGAATCTCTCCTTATCATATTTCTTCATCTCTTCAATACGGAACATTCCTCCGGGTTTCCTTGGTGCCTTTAAAGACTAGGCCAGCCACTGCACAAAATGTCTTTCAATTTGGGTTTGTTTTATGTTTCTTCATATTTGTATTCAGGTTATTAAGCATTTGGGATAGAAATATCACAAAAATTTAAACTATGATCTTATTAGAGGTCATATAAAATTTCAGTTTGTCTCATTAAAACTATTGCAATTTTTGATTACTTAAGATAGGGTCTACTAGGTTTCTCCGCTATAATCTTTTTATTTTAAATAGGTTAAGAATCTTAAAAAAAAAGATCATCCTGAATCAGAGTAGGAAGGCACTAATTTTAAAGGCAAGTGTCCTTAGAGAAGACTGAGAAAGTAATATAATGATGGAAGCCAAGAGTGAGTGATGTATCTACAAGCCAAGAAAAGCCAAGAGCCACTAGAAGCTAAGACATAGGCATAGAACAGATTCTTCCTCAGAGCCTCCGAAAAGAACCAACCCTGAAGAAAGCTGATTTCCTTCTTTTGACCTCCAGAACTATGAAAGAATAAATTCCTGGGTATTCTTTTTCTTTGTTAGTTTTGTTTTGTTTTTAAAAGAGAAAGGGAGCTCGTCCTGTAAGCTGCCTGAGGTGATCTGTGAAAATAGTTCACCACTCTTTTGACCTGGAAAATCCCACACATCATGCAAATCAAGAGGTTCACATCTTCCTATTCACTTTAAGAACACCCTTGAAACTGCACAGGCCATCAAGGGTATGCATATTCTAAATGCCACCAAGTGCCTGAAAGATGTCATTTGAAAGAAGCAACGGGGTACTCTTCCGTTACAATGGTAGAGTTGGGAGTTGTGCCCAGCCCAAACAATGGAGCTGGACACAGGGTCCATGGAACAGAAAGTGTGCTGAATTTTGCTAAATATGCTTTTAAAAAAATGCAGAGAGTAATACTGCACTTAAGCGTTTAGACATAGATTCTCTGGTCACTGAACAAATCCAGGTGAACAAAGCACCCAAGATGTGCCGTAGTACTTACAGAGCTCATGGTCAGATTAACCCATACACGAGTTTCCCCTGCTACACTGAGATGATCCTCACTGAAAAGGAACAAACTGTTCCTAAACCAGAGGAGAAGGTTGCACAGAAGAAAAAGATATCCCAGAAGAAATTGAAGAAATAAAAACTTAGGGCCTAGGAATAAATTCATCATACAATAAATGTAAATAAAAATAAAAAAATAAAAAGACAGAGGAAGAGGGAGAGAGGGGGAGGGATAGTGAAGGAGGGAGGGAAGGAGAGAATCAACTTTATTTTTTCATCTGGTTTTTGTTTCTCTGACACTTAGTTTTGTATGTGGTGCTGAGGTTTGAACCAGAGTCCTAGCATATGCAAGGGAAGCAGTATAACCACTGAGTCACTGTTCCAGCTCCAATTCCTGTTCTTTCAAGCTGCTCAATCTTTGTTACAGCACCCCTAGAAAATATAGCTCTGACCTCAAATTTTCACCCACTAGTTTTTTAGTATTATGTGACATTTCTTGAACTAATAACTATGATGGTTACCAAATGATTTTCTAATATTATCATTCCTTCTTATTAGCAGTCATTCTGCTGTTTAAAAAAAAAGGGGGGGGGTTTACATAGCTTTATTTACTAGCCCAAAACTGCAGATAACCTAAATGTCCATCAAAAGGTGAATGGATAAAGCAACCGTAGTACCAGCAATAAAAAGCAATGAAATATCTACCATAAAGTGATCTCAAAATAATTATGCTGAGTTAAAGAAGACAAAAAAAAATATCCTGTAAGATTCCACACAATAAAATTCTAGAGAAGCAAAATAGTCTACAAGACAGAAAGCAGATCAGTGGTTGCTTGGCGATGTGAGCTGGGGAACGTGGAAACAGTCATCCCTTGGTGTCTGAGGAAGAACGGCTAAATCTGAGGATACAGAACCAATGGATATGGAGGGTCAACTGTGATTATACACAGGCAAAAGAAAACTTTTGGGAGTGGAAGATATTCATTACCTTGTCATGTTGGTAAGACAGGCACAGGCACAAGCACACAAACACAACCACATACACATTAGTCAAAACTTAACATATGGTATGCTTTTGGTCTGGAGCATGGCTCGGCAATTACAGCGCTTGCCTGGCATGCGTGAGTACATGGATTAAAATCCCAGCACCCATGTACACAACTAAGTGTCAGAGCAATGAAAGCCATGTGAAAAACTCAATAAAAATTGATTCTCTCTGTCTTTCTCTCTCTCTCACTGTCCTTCTCTCTTTAAAAGAAAAAAATATGCCATTTATTGTAAATCAGTTATACCTCAATATAGTCACATGCAGCCAATGGTTACTGTATTGGACAGCATGCACAAACAGAGAGGAAATGATAAGCTCTTTTTTTATTTTGAGACAGGGTCCCACTAAATTGTCCAGACAGACCTCCTGTAATCCTCCTGTCTGAGCCTCCCATATTTCTGGGATTAAAGGCATGTGCCATCACTCCCAGAGAAAATAAAGAGGACTTAAATGTGAAAAGCAAAACTACATACCTTTTAGAAGAGAACTCATAAACATCTTTGTAACTTTGAAGTGCAGAAAGAAGCTGGGCATGGTAGAAGATGTCTGTGATCACAGCTCCACAGGAGGCTGTGGCAGGAAGATCACAACTTCAAGACAAGCCCAGCCAACTGAGGGAGACCTTGTCTCAAAATGTAACAAATGACTGGGGAAGTAGCTTAGTGGTAGAGTGCTCGCCTAGCATATACAAGGTCCTGACTTCAATCCCCAGTATCAAAAATGTTTTTTTCTTTAAATAAAAAGTAGAGAAAATTTTCTTCAACAGAACTCAAAAAGCATAAAATTTGAATGAAGGAACCGATTAATAAAACTACATTATATTTAAAATCTTTTATTCACTAATAAACATCAAAAAGTAAATAGATAAAACCCATATCTGAGAATTAACACATGAAATACATAAGAAACTTCCTCAAAACATCCAGAAAACAATTCAATATTAACATGAACAGAAAAATTAAAAGATATCTCATAAAAAAAAATAAGCATGAAAAAGTGCTTAATCTAAATTAGTAATCAGGACAATGAAAACCACAATAAGACATAATTTCAGGGGCTGGAACAGTGGCTCAGTGGCTTTTGTTGCTCTCACACTTAGTTGAATATGTGCTAGGGTTCGAACCTGCACCCTGGCACAGGCAAGTGCCACACCCGCCAAGCCACCGCTCCAGCCCCCACTGTCCCTCTCTTTAAAAAAAAAAAAAAAAAAACTTAGAAAAGTAATTTGGCAATATCAATCAAGGTCTAAGATATGCAGACTCCATGACACAGAAACTTGTTGTTTTAGTACACTAAAGCAGGGTCAGTAAATCTTTTCAGTGAAGGGCAGAGAGATATTTTTGGCTTTGCAAAACATTCAGTCTTCATCAAAACTACTCAATTCTGCTGTTGTATCATGAATGTAGCTACAGATAATATATATAGTAACAGTCATTGCAGAATTCTAGTATTTTATTTATAAAAACTAGCATTGACTCAATTTGTTCAATAAACTTTAGTTTGCCAAATCCTTACTTAGAGAAATTTGTACACATATAAACAACAAAGACATGTTCCCAATTTTATTGGCTTTTCACTATAAATAGTTGGAAAACTTAATATCCATTGAGGATACAATGAGCTAGGCATGGGAGCATGCACTTGTAGTCTCAGCATGTAAGACTCCAGAGGCTCAAGCAGGAAGATCCCTTGAGTCCAGGAGTTCCAGACCAGTGTAGGCAAGAAAGTAAGACCACATCTCAAAAAAAAAAAAAAAAAAAGGGGGGGGGATGGGGGGGAATACAATGAATGAGCACCGTATTTGCATGTATACTACCATAGGTGAAAACAACCTGAGCTACATATATCAACATGAAGGAATCACAAACTATATTGAACCAAAAAAAAGCAAGATGGAGAATACATACGGTAAAGTGTCATGTAAAAGTTATAAAAAATAATGGGGAACCCAAGCTGGGCATCCATGAAATGGCATTAGCCCTAGATAACTAAATATATATACATTTGTTCTTGAATGTTTGTTAATGTTTCCCCCTCAACTGTAACTCTATATCATCTAATAAAAAAAGTTATAAAAAATATATAAAAGGTACTATATATTCTTTAGAGATAGTGAGTGACATAATAATCCTATGAAGAAATGAAGATGATAAACACCGAATTTGGGACAGCAATTGAATCTAATGGGAAGAGAAAGGTTGTGATACAATACAGTTATGTAATACCATTTTTTCTTTTTGTTTGTGGGGGGCAGGAGCAGTACTAGGAACTGAATCTAGGACTGCTTTACCAATGAGCTATATTCCTAGCCCTTTTTGTTTATTTTGAGTCAGGGTCTTGCTAAATTGCTTAGAGCCTCGCTAAACTGCTGAGGCTGGCCTTGAACTTGCGATCCTCCTGCCTCAGTCTCCCTTGTCACTGGTATTACAGGCATGAGCAACAGTGTCTGGCTTTTTTATTTTATTTTATTTTTTTAGTACTAGGGATTGAACCCAGAGTGGCTTGACCACTGAGTCACATCTCCAGCCCTTTTTATTTTCTATTTTGAGACAGGGTCTCACTAAGTTGCTTAGAGCCTCCCTAAATTGCTGACCCTGGCTTTGAACTTGCAATCCTCCTGCCTCATTGCTGGCGTTACAGGTGTGCACCACTATGCCAGGCTCTTTTGGCTTTCATTCTTTCTTAAGAAAAAGGGGACAGTAAGAGAGAAAGAGGAAGCAATTTTTTATTTAGTTTTTCATGTGACCTTCATTCCTTGGACACTTCATTGTGTATATGGTGCTGGGGTTTAAACTCACGTACTCACGCATGCCAGGCAAGTGTCATAACCGCTGAGCCACCGCTCCAGCCCCTCTTTTGGCTTTCTTGGTAGGACTATCATACCAGCTACAAGTTGCACTTTAAACCATCAAGAAAAAGGGCTAAGAAAAACATTATTTCAGGGGCTGTGCATTTAGTTCAGTGGTAGAGCACTGACCTAGCATGCTGGAGGCCCTTGGGTTGACCCCCAGAACTGCCATAGAATTAAAGATGAATAAGGCAATTATTTTTGTCCCCAAGGACCTCAAGATTTAGCTGCGAGGCAGACACTATACCATACTGGTATCTCGCAGTGGTCTGTGTGATTTTTACTTGGAGTCCTTAAGGCCAAAACTACTTTCACAGTTTTTTTATTTGTTTTGTTTTCAGTACTAGGGATTTAACCCAGAAGTATTGAGTTATATTCCCATCCCTTTGCATTTTTTTATTTCAAGACAGGATCTCACTAACTTGGCAGGGTTGGCCTCAAACTTGGAATCTTCTTGCCTCAACCTCTGAAGTCACTGGAATTACAGGTATGTACCACAGAGCCCAGATCTACTTTCATAACAATTTTAAGAGCTCATTGTCCTGTTCATTGTGTAGGCATTCCCACTGATACATAAGCAATGGTTGGTAAAACTGCTTAATGCCTTGGCAGGAGTACAGGCAGTGGCACCAAAATGAGCTGGGAGCCACTTTACTCTTCATAGCTATCCACTTACAGTAAAAAACAAAACAAAACAAAACAAACAAACAAAACCCAGCAAGCTATTTTCACTTAAGAATGTCCCTGGGTGGGGCTGGAGCAGTGGTTCTGAGGTTATGGCACTTGCCTGGCATGCGCAAGGACATGAGTTCAAACCCCAGCACCACGTACTCAATGAAATGCTAGAGCAACAAAGGCAACACGAAAAGCTAAATAAAAATTGATTCTTTCTCTTTCTCTCTATCCCTCTCTCTTAAAAAAAAAAAAAAAAAAAATGTCCCTGGGGGCTAGAGCAGTGGCTCAGTGGTTATGGCGCTTGCCTGGCATGTGCGAGTACCAGAGTTCAAACCCCAGCACCACATACAACAGCGAAGTCTCAGAGCAATGAAAGCCACACGAAAAACTAAATAAAATTGTTTCTCACTTTCTCTCTCTGGCTCACTGTCCCTCTCTCTTTTAAGAAAAAAAAAAAAGAATGTTCCTGGGCTGGAGAGGCAGCTCAGTGGTTAAAGCTCTTACCTGGCATGTGCAAGGACCTGGGTTCAAACCCCAGCACCACATATACAACTAAGTGTCAGAGAAATGAAGGCCAGATGAAAAAATAAAGTTGATGATAAAGTTGATTCTCTCTCTCTTAAAAAAAAAAATACATATGGTGGTGCAATCCTATAATTCCAATTACTTGGGGAGGCTGAGGCAGGAAGATCGCCAAATATGAGGCCAGCCTAAGCAATATAGCTGAAATCTGTATCAAAAAAATAAATAAATAAAATAAAAGATACCTCTGACACAAAAAAAAAAAGGGGTGGAGGTGGGGAGAGGGGAGGAGGGTCTGGGGATTGAACACAGAAGTGCTTTTACCACTAAGCCACGTACCCAGTTCTTTTTTTATTTTTTATTTTGAGACAGTGTCTCATTAAGTTGCTGAGACTGCCCTCAATCTTTCAATCCTCCTGCCAGTATGCTGGGTCATGGGGATTACAGGTATGTGCCATGGCACACAACTAAAAGTTAATTTTATTAAACTCAATCTATGCCAGAACTCCCAGAATCACAAAAATCAGAAAAGTCAACCCATGAATACGTGTCTTTAATATTCTACATGACAAAAAGCGAAGCACAATAACAGGCTTCTGTTAGCACAGCTATCTGGAGCAAAAGCATCTGTCATCATGAAATGGAACAGTCATGCTTTTTTTTTTTTCTTTTAAATGATGTTAGGGATTTGAATCCATGCCTTCCCACACGCCAGGCAAGCACTTTACTACTAAGCAACATCCCCAGCCCCTAAATAGATCATCATTTTTACTTGAAAGAATGATGAACTGTGTTAAGACTTGGTCATTTGGTATATTTTCTTCAGAATAAACTAAATGAGCTTTTTGCTTCAAGAAAATTGACAATGTCTGTTGCCTGTGATAAATTTCTAATTGTTGCTTGAAAAAAATAAATTCTGAAATATGCATCTCCACCACCTAGCTGGATAACTTCTCAATAAAAACTTTTTTGAAGACATCAATTTTATTAACAAATGTGATTTTTTCAGTTTATTATATTAAAAATGCATCAATATTCAGAAGATATTTCTCAGTGTACCATTATTTTCAAAATGATTAATGTACCATGTCACAAAATCACACATGGGTAAAAAGATTCATTCAAAGTGAATGACAGACCAGTAGATCTGGGACAGTGAGACAGAAAGAATCAATTTTATCTAGTTTTTCACATTTTCACTGCTTCACACTTAGTTGCGTACATGGTCCTTCTCACTTAAAAAAAAAAAAAGTATGTTTATGTTAAAAAAAGAAAAAACCTCAAATTTAATAGCATGGCCCCTGATTTATTTAAAAATGTTCAAGGGGATGGAGGGTATAGGTCACTGTTTGAGCTTGTGTTTACCCTGTATTCAATCCCCAGCACCCCATCCCACCCCCCAAAAAAGCCAGGCACAGTGGCACACCCATAATCACTTCACCTAGAAAGGCTGAGGCAAGAAGATCACAAGTGTCAAGGCCAGCCCAGACAACTTAGTGAGACCTTGCCTCAAAGTGGAAACTAAAAATGCCTGGAGAGGAGCTGGATCAGTGGCTCAGGGATTACAGCATTTGCCTGGCATGCTCCAGGACGAGGGTTCAAACCCCAGCACCAAGTATACAACAAAGTGTCAGAGCCACATGAAAAACTAAATAAAAATTAATTTTCTCTTTCTTGCTCTCTCACTATCCCTCACTCTTCAAAACAGAAGAAAAAAAAGCTGGAGAGGCAACTCAGTGGTAGAGCACTCCTGGGTTCCATCTCCAATAATGAGGGAAAAAAACAAATTCAAATCTTAAAAGTTCTTTAACTTTTAAGGTTTAAACATAGGACAAATTTACACTGCTCAAAGTGTACTGAAAATAAACAGGACTCTAAATAGTTCTTTGTCTAATCTCCCTCTTGTTTTGTTGTCTTTCTGTCCACGACTAGTTCTCCTGCAGTCGAGGATATAGTTCTAGTGCTTTCAACTCCACCGACCACGTAAAAAAAAAATAATAATAATAGGGGCCCAGGGAATGAATGGGAACCGCCTCCAAAAGGCCTATTGGTTAGTCTTTAAGTCAATCAAATAGTTCTTGGCACTAAGCCAAGCAAATGCAAAACAGGCTTTGAAACCAGCTAGTCTACAACTCTATAATATCTTTCTAAAAATGTTCTGTATTTTACAAACCTGTAACACTCTTTTCTCTAGGGCCTCTGTCCCTCTGCTGAAATAGAGCAACTTTATTACGCTACCATAAACAAAGGTGGGTTTTAATGAAAAAAGGGTATCACTTTTTTTCTCTAAGATGAATGCCATTGATTCACAGCAACAGACAAGCAACTATAATCCTGTGTGATAATACATGCTGAAATACTAAGCCGAATTTTCAGAAATTACGGTCTCCGTTTCCTTTTATTATACGGTAACTCCTTACCTTTTGCTACTTTGACAGGCATTTACATTGTGTAAGTGCTTTAAATTAGGAACTGTTGAGAACTATCTAAAAGCACTTAGCTAAGGCACCAAAAAAAAAAAAAAGGCCCTAGCGAGTTAACTGGACACCGCAACAGGCGCCAGTTTAAGAGGTAACAACAGGATCTGCTCAATCTTTCCAAGACTTAAACTGTCAGATGATTACATTTCAGCCCTCCTAAATTAGTTTACACTTTACTCCAAAGAGAACTGACACCACCGGTAGGAGGCGACCGAGAGAGAAAAGCTCATCAAGAGCAAAATTATGACAGATAAGGAAACAGTACAATTTTTGCCGTTTCCCGTTTTCTTCACCTGACCCACGTAGAAATGTCTCCTCTTTTGATCAAAATCTGGCTCCAGGTTTCAAACACTTTTTCGCTGGCTGCCACTTAAGTGAATCAGCGAAGGGAGAGGACTGCTTCCCCAGATCTTTGGAGTGGAAATAAGGTGAGGAACGGTTTCTGGAAGACAGCAATCCTATCTTTGGCAAGTCCATTTTCGTGTGCTCGGACCTCCACCCCGAAAAGCGCGATACGCCCGACAACAGTCCTCATTTCCAGCACTTTTCTCTCTAACAGCGCGCTGGGGCCGGGGGCCCACGCGGTGCAGAGGCCATAAACGCCCTGAACTGCCTGGAAAAAGACACGGGCGCCCAACAAGGCAGGGAACTTACCCAATTTCTTCCACATGGCGAGGTGACAAGCGAGGAAGCCTTTGCGAATGGCAGCGCAAACCTTCGCCGGCTCGGACGAGGTGAAACCCTTCTGCTTCTTGATGAAACCCCATAAGTGCTCCCGGGCAAACTGTGCCGCCTCCCGCCCGCCGTGCCCGTCGCACACCGCGAAGAAGGCCACAGAGGAACGGCGGCGGCAGCAGCGGCTGGGCGCCGGCGAGGCCCCGGCGTCCGGGGGAGGGTTGCGAGCATCTCGGGCAGCGGCCGCTGGGCCTTTCCCCGACACTTCACTGCCGGGGAGAGCGGCCGTGGGCGGCCGCGGAGGCGACGGCTGAGAGAGCGCCCGCCGCGGCGACAGCTTTTCTTCAGCCGTCGGCTCGGGCTCCACCACGATCTGAGTAACGTCCTCCATGTACTTCCTCCCGCCCTGGTCGGAGAAGACGCTCACTCCCAGCGAGTACAGCCCCGCCATGGCCGGCTGGCCGGGATCCCGGCGGTCCCACGCAGCCCGCCGAATCCGGCGGCGGGAGATACAGTCGCCGCTCGCCGGCCAACTATTGTTTATCTTCGACGACGCCGAGAGCGAGGAGGGGGCGG
This sequence comes from Aplodontia rufa, assembly GCA_004027875.1. Lineage (NCBI taxonomy): Eukaryota > Metazoa > Chordata > Mammalia > Rodentia > Aplodontiidae > Aplodontia > Aplodontia rufa. Next base: position 17,717 of record PVKS010022794.1, read on the forward strand.
TCCCGGAGAGGGGGCGCGCGATGTCGAGACTTGTCCGCGAGAGCTGGGTCGGAGCGCTGGGGCGAGAAGAGTCGACTCGCTGCGCCTGCGCACTGAGCTCCCTCCGCCTGCCCGCGCCCATCACACAAATCAGGCGTTCTCCCCGGCTGACGTCACTCGGCTCTCTGGACCCGACCAATCCGGAGTCGAGGGGGGCGAATCCGCCCTCCGCCCGCAGCCTGCGCTTCTCATCGCAACAGCTGCGCTCCCTCCCGCCTGGCGCTCTGGGCCCGCGCTCCACACTCTACTCTCTGCCCGCGGGCTTTTGCGCCCTCTTCGTTTTCAGCAGTTGCTGAGCAGTTTTCCAGCGCCTCGGTCTGTCGCCTTTTTACTCAGTCCTGGGGACCATAGTTCTGCCTCCTTCTCTTCTGGTCCCGCTGCTCGCCGTGCGAATAAAGCGGTGTAGGCTTAGGCCTCCGAGGAGCGTGGAAAGCGGGGTGGGGTGGGGGCTGAAGAATATTTGACCTTCCACTCCTTAAAGCGAAATGGCGGGAAACTGCCCATCGAAGGCCGTTTGTGAACTGGCTGGAAAAAGTGTGACACCCGTGAACTGGTTTTGGGTGGGACGTATCCGACTGAGAGTTGAGGAAGGCAGTCCAATTTAGGCGTTTTTTTTAAAGCTTGGAAAAGTTCCACCAGCAGTTGGTCAGTCCTGTTTCACATAATTACGTAAGAGATTTACGAGGGCTGAATTTAACCAATTATTAGACATCATTTTACCTTTTGTTAGCCTAATACTTTTTCTGTCTAGCTCTGTATACAGCTTTTTATACCTATAGGATCCCTTCAAGTAATCACTTGTAAATAACTTACATTCCAAAGCTGCGGTGCCCAGTGCCCTAACAATTTTGTTTCGTCCCTTTTCTCCCAGTAGGTCAATCCAAGCACTAAGATCTGCACGAATTTCCACGGACTTGAAAGTAGTATGTCAATACCAAACGTTTTTGCAGTGAATCAGTTTTAAGTTCATTTTTTCCACTTGTGGTCTCTTCAGCAACTCTCCTATATGCTCTTTCCTATACACCCTTTGAGATTTTCAAATGGAATGATTCTAAATCGGGCATGGGGGAAGTAAAACAGTTGGCACGAGAAATGCAAACAGAAGCCCGACATGGCTGTAAACGTCTGCCCAGCTACTCAGGAGACTGAGGCAATTGAAAGTTCGAGGCCAGCCTGGGCAATTTAGAAAGCCTGAAAATTTAAAAAGGATTGTAACTCAGTAGTAGAGCAACACTGGGTTCAATCCCCAGTACAAAAAAAAAAAAAAAAAAAAAAAAAAATCAACAAGAGGAGGAACCCTATCAGTCATTTTTGTAATCAACTAAAAAAATCCTAAGTGAAATAGCAATTAACAATCCTGCAGCCTTCATACCGTCAAACTTTTAAGGAAAAAAATAATTTATCTAACTCTATATTATTCAGTTTAAGCAGTTTGCTCAAGAGATTACCAAAAGGCATTTCCATCATGCTTTTATAATCCTTCTTACCTCAATCAAGACCAATGCCTTTGGGTCAGCCATTACATCTATTATAAGTCTAACTCTTAATCTCCATAATACTTTCCACTTACTGACTATATACTGTTCTTCAAAAATGTATATATATAATGTACATATAGATATATATATCCTACTCTTCACCAACCATCCTTATTTCAACATGTCGCCAGCCATTATTCTTAACCTTTTTTCTATGTGTTCCCATAAATTTCCTATTTCAACTTAAACCTGTTTACCGCCTTGCAAAACTACCTCTCTTGCAAGTTTTCAAATGGAGGCTATTTTTCCTCTCACCAATATTCTTACCATATGAGTTGCTCCTCATGTTATCTCTTGATCATTTCTCTTCCTCCTTCAAAAACTCAAGTGTTTTTGTTTTGTTTTTTTTAAGAAAGGAAGAGAGAATCAATTTTATTTATTACTTTATTTGGTCTTTTGTGTCTCCAACACTTAGTTGTGTATGTGATGCTGGGATTTGAACCCAGGTTCTTAACACTTGCCAGGCAAGCACTCCACAGATTAAAAACTTAAAAAATAAATGATTAAATAAATAAAGTTAATGTAAACTGTCACTACTTCAAGATGTGATCACTCACTAATCCCTGGCAATTCTCTCCTCATTTATTCATGGCTTACTTTATTCTTTCTTCCCCTCTTCTTGTCACTTCTCAGTCATTTTATTTTTCAAAATGTTACCCACATTTTCCATATGACACCTCAGCTTCATGATGAGATGGCCTTCCTACCATCAAAGGAAACACCTCCATTTGTGTTTTAGAGACTTTCTCCTCCCTTGTTTTCAAAATGTTTTGCATCAATAATTGACCTTTCTTGCTCCAGCCTTGTCAGTTTCTCATTTCTCCTTGATCATCTTTATCTGTATACAAACATGATCTAGTCTCTATCTTACACATACAATCTTATCTTTGTACTACCCTATTTTTCTGCACCCCTTTACAGAAAAATATTTGAAAGACTTTTCTCTATTGAGATAGTTTCAATTCCTACCTCATAGTTTTTCCTAAAGCCATTCCAATCAACTCCATCACACCACTGATTGTTTATATGCCATAAGCAGATTTGTTTCCAAAGCTAATGATAACTTTTCTGTTCTTACTGACTTTTATTCCAGCAAAGTATCAAGTAGAAGCATTACTTTGAAACTTAGTAGCACATCAAACCATTGTTTTTTTCTTGAAACTTTTCCTCTTCTAAAGAAACTGTTTCCTAATTTTCTTCCTACTTCATCAACTGAACACCCTTTCTCATTTTCCTTTATTGATTTCTTTCCAGCAAAAGTACCCCCAGTACCTTATTATGGGCCTTTTTCTCTATCTATATACTCTCCTTTGGTCACTTCATGTAGAACTAAAGACTACCTGCTGAAGATTCCTCAGTTTCCAGTCCTCAACCTTACCCTGGATCCTAGATCCTGGACTCTGTATACAGTTGCATACTTGACAGTTCCACAGAGATGTCTAGTGTGCTAGTGTGCACTTCATCTTAAAATGGCCAAAATGAACTCTTGATTTCTTCCCCATATCTTTTTTTTTTTTAACTGGGAATTGAACCCCAGGGACATCTTACCCCTGAGCCACATCCCCAGCCCATTTTATATTTTATTTTTAGACAAAATCTCTCACTAAGTTGTCTAGATCCTTGCTAAATTGCTAAGGCTGGTGTTGAACTTTCAATCCTCCTGCCTCAGTCTCCCAAGTCACTGAGATCACAGGTGTACACCACCACACTCAGCTCATTCCTCAGTCTTACCTACATCAGTAATGACTCCTCAGTCTTACCTACATCAGTAATGACATCACCATCCACCACACAGTTCAAGCCAAAAAGATAGTAATTTTTGTTTCTCTTTCCTCCTCTCTTTCCCCTCTCCACCAATTTAATCCTTCTTATTCATCAGCAGAGCCTTTGACTAAATTTTCAAAGTCTGTGCTGAACCTTCTCTTCTCACTGCCTCCTCCACTAGTACTCTAGTCCAAGCACTATTACTTGTTCCACTATATTAGCCTCCTCACAAGTTTTCTTTCTTTTGCTCTTGACCCTCAATCTTTTTTCTGCTAGCAATTATAGTAATCTTGTAAAAAGCATAAATCAGATCAGATCATTCATTCCTTTAAAATACTTCATGACTTTCTAACACATTTAAAATAATATGCAGGTCTGGGGATGTGAGTCAGTTGAAGAGTACTTCCTTAGAACGTATAAAACTCTGGGTTTGATCCACCAGCACCATAAAAAAATAGTAACAATAGCAAACTCCTTATGGAAGTCTGTATCATCTATTTTCCCTTAAATGTTTGTCCAACACCATTTCATAGAACTTCCTCTTTCCCACTACCCTCTAGCCACACTGACCTTTCTATTCCTTGCATGTTAAAAGCTTTTATGAGCCTTAGGGTTTTCTCCTTAGAATGATCTCCCCATCCCCAGAAGCATTACAAAGCTGGATTCTTCTTGCTATTCAGATATGTTTAAATAGTAAGAGACTTTCCTAATTATCAGTCTAAAGTAGGCACCCAATATCTTTCCATCACATAACTCATTTTAATTCTCTGCAGAGGACTTCTCACTATTTGATTTTTTTTATTGTCTGCCTTTCCAAATGAGAATATAAGCTCTATGAGAACAGAAAACTTGGCTTGTTCATTATGGTATACTCTGAGCCTAGGATAAAAAGTTATTAATTGATTAATTACTTACCAAGAAATGCACAAAATTGATATGAGGAAAACTATATAACTTTACTGAAGGAAAAAAAAGACACTGAATAAATAGAAAAGCATCCCATGTTCCTATATAAGAAAATTCAATTTGCCTCAAATTAATCTACAAATGTGTTATAATTTTATCTAAAATTCCAAATGGAATTTTTTTACATGATAAGTTGATTCTAAAATTTATATGGAAGGCATAGGCATGGTGGTGCCTGCCTGTAATCACAGAAACTCTCAAAGCTGATGAAGGTGGATTGGAAATTCCAGGTCAGCCTCAGCAACTTAGAGAGGCTCTAAGCAACTTAGTGAGACCCTGTCTCAAAATAAAAAGCTCTGGGGAACTGGGCTTGGTGACACACACCCATAGTTCTAGAGCCTTGGGAGACTAAGGCAGGAGGACTGCAAGTTCAAAGCCAGTCTCAACAACTTTGCAAGGCCTTAACAATTTAGTGAGACCCTGTCTCAAAATAAAATATAAAAACAGGATTGGGCATGTGACTCAGTGATTAAACACCCGTAAGTTCAATACCTGGTATGCGGGCAGGATAAGGGCTGGGAATGTAGCTTAGTGGTAAAGCACCCCTGGATTCAATCCCCACTATAAATAAATAAATAGTAAATTAATAAAATTTATCTGGAAGAAAAAATTAATGAGTAGCCAAGATGTTATTGAAAAAAGAACTGTTAGTTGCCCAACAGTTATGAGAACATTGTATAAAATTGGCATTGAGAGAGAAATAACCAAAATGATCAATAGAATAGAACAGAGTCCAGGAATGGATCAATGTATATACCTGAAGGTGTCTACACAGTAATGGATGTAGTATTACAAATAATTGGGGAAATAATTGATTAATCACAGAGGTAAGGAGAACTGACTATCCATTTAAATAAAATGGTTTGTGAATAAAAGAGCTAAAATTAACAGGAAAATATAACAGTGTACCAAGAAACAATGAGATATCTTTCACCTATCAGATTGGCAACACACACACACACACACACACTGGGCAAAAACTAAAATTAAGTTTGATAATATGCAGGGCTAGGAAAGATGTAGGAGAGAAGTATTCTCATTAGTGACAATGTAATTTCATATTTCTATTTCAGTCCATGTCAATTGAAATTTAAACTTCACATATCCTTTGACCTACAAATTCCACTGCTAGGAATTTATCAAAAAGCACCTTTGCAAAAGGTCCCATATTCAGAGATGGGACCACGGCTCAGTTGTAGAATGCTTGCCTAGCACATATGAGGCATTGGGTTCTATATTCAGCACCACATAAAAGTAAATAATGTGTCCACCTTCAACCAAAAAAAGGGTACATATACAAGGAATTTCATTACTGCATTTTTATAACCATAAATTAATATTTTAAAAGATACTATAAAAGGCTGGAGCAGTGGTGGCTCAGTGGTAACGGCGCTTGCCTGGCATGCACAAGTATTCAGGTTCAAACCCCAGCACCCACATACACAACTAAGTGTTGGAGCAATGAGGGCCATGTGAAAAGCTCAATAAAAATTAATTCTCTCTGTCTTTCCCTCTCTCTCTCTCTTTCTCTCTCACTGTCCTTCTCTCTTTAAAAAAAAAATACTATAAGAAAATATTGGATAAAATGTATTTAAAAACCTCTTGGGGTTGGGAATGCAGTTCAGTGATAGCAAGCACAAGGCCCTGGGATTGATGCCCAGCACCAAAAAAGCTATGCTTTTTTTGAATAGTTTGCATGGTGGCCCATGCCTATAACTCAGAGATTTGGGAGCTTGAGGCAGGAGGATTGAAAGTTTTGGCCAGCCTCATGAATTTAATGAGAACCCTATCTCAAAATAAAAATTAAAAAGGACTGGAGATGTAGATCAGTGGTAGAATGTCTGAGGGTTCAAACCCCAGTGTTGTTGCCAAAGGAAAGGAAAAAAAAACCATAAAAACCTCTTGAACCTTACTGTATTGCATTTTCAGGGATTTTATGCTTACATGTTCTTCTTACTTTTGAGATAAATTAAATATTATTAAAATATCATATTGTATGATTTTCATGGTTAAAATGTGTTTTTATATTCCATATTACATAGAATTAATTTGCCATGAAGTAAATTTGAATTTCTTTTAAATGCTTCCTGATATCTTTTGTGATATTGTCCATTGGGTAGTGATACTACCTTTATGAGGTAGTAAGTTTTTCTTTACCTTTGAATCTGTTTCAGAGTTAACTATTCTCATCCATTATCTGTTGATTTGGGAGCCCTGTCTTGCTTTTCATGATATTAGGGGTTTAAATTCAGGGACATTTTACCACTGAGTATGTTCCCAGCCCTTTTTAAATTTTTAATCTTTTTGGGCTGGAGCGGTGGCTCAGCGGTTATGGCACTTGCCTGGCATGTGCGAGTACGCAAGTTCAAACCCCAGCACCACGTACACAACGAAGTCTCAGAGCAACGAAGGCTGCATGAAAAACTAAATAAAAAAATGTTTAAAAAATAAATATAAATAAATAAATAAATAAAGTTTTAATCTTTTTGAGACATGGTCTAAGTTGCTTAGGTTCGCGCTAAATTGCTGGCCTGGAACTTGTCATCCTTCCTTCTCAGCATCCTAAGTCACTGGGATCACAGGCATGCGCCATAATGCCCATCTTAATGATCTTCTATTATGCTTTTTTATTATAATCTTTTAGTATGCTTTTATTAGAGTTCAAAATCTTTAAATACACACTCTTAAGAATTACTTTTAGGGGATGGAGCGGTGGCTCAGCGGTTACACTGCTTGCCTGCCTTGCACGAATATGTGGGTTCAAACCCCAGCACCACGTACACAACAAAGCGTTGAAACAGCAAAGGCCACATGAAAAACTAAATAAAGTTGATTCTCTCTCTCTTTCTGTCTCTCTCTCACTCTCACACACACGCACACACTCTGTCCCTCTTTCTTTAAAAAAAAAAAAAGAATTAATTTTAGAAGCAAAATAAGAATCTTAAATTAATTTGGTTTTATTTCTTCCCAGAGCGAGAAAATATCAGTGACATATATTTAGTAGTCCATTCTTTATCTATTAGAGCCACTTGTGTGTTTACAACAGCTAGATAATATGTCTCAAGAGGTTGAATTCTGTGAGCCTGCCTTTATTCTGACCTTGTTGTTTTTGCAACTCAGTATTTAACAAAATGATCATTCTAATCTGTCACTGTCACATTCATTGGTTGCAAATGGAATTGGTAGCAGATGCAAAACTAGAATAACTGCTACCAGAGTCCCAAAGGTACCAAACCTGTACATGTTCTTAATTAGCCATGGAAATTCAATCTGTAGTGTTTTCTACAGATAACTGGCTTTTGAGTCACTAATGTGAAAAGAATATTCATACCTTTTCTCTTCAGATTAACTTTATATATACATTTAGCTGAACCTCCTTTTTGCTTAAGAAATATGACCTACTTTTTTTCTTTTTTTTATTGAGGATAGAACCCATGGGGGCTTTACCACTGAGCTATTTCCCTAGTCCTTTTTCTTTTTTTTATTTTAAGACAGGGTTTTGCCAAATTACCAAGGGTCTAGCTGAGTTGTTGAGGCTACCTAGAACTTGAGAACCTTCTGACTCAGCCTCCTCACTAGCCAGGATTACAGGCATGTACCATCATGCCCACTGACTTACTCTTGATTTATTGCTTTGACTTGACAAGTTTCTTTTTCTCAGATCTTCATCTTCACCTTTCTAAACTAGTCACTTCTTACCTCCCAATGACCAAATTTAATTCCAGTTCTCTTGCTCATTGTCCTCTCTGCTTCATTTAACAGCTTTCGACACACATTTGATTTTAACTGATAGAATGTGTTATTTCAACACATATTCATTTGCCAATCTTTTCATGTAGGGGCAAGACCTTGACTTTGGATGAGTATACTGTTTATAGTTCAGCATCAATCTTTTTCCATAAACCACATCAGTAATTGTCACCTATGACTGTCGGCTTTGATCTCTTTAAAATGGAACAGGAAGGGGCTGGAGCTGTGGCTCAGCAGTTAGAGCTCTTGCCTGGAATGCACAAGGTCCCGGTTCAAACCCCAGCACCAAGTACACAACTAAGTGTCAGGGAAGCAAAGGCCTGATGGAAAAAATGAATACAATTTATTCTTTCTTTCTCTCCTCTCATTCTCTCCCTCTCTTTAAAAAAAATAAATAAAATAAAATGGAACAAGAACTTAAAAACATAGACAAAGTGCTCTTCTGGGTTTTATGACTTCCCTACCACACACACTATCAATCTTTTATAGGTAATTTCACCCAATTGACAGCCGGTTTTGTTTTATTTTGTTTGTTTTGTATTTAAAGGGGGAGAGAGGGCGAGAGAAAGAGAGAGAATCAGTTTTATTTATTTTTTCATCTGGCCTTTGTTTCTCCAAAACTTAGTTGTGTATGTAGTGCTGGGGTTTGAACCCAGATCCTTAGGCATGCCAGGCAAGCAATTGAACTGCTGAGCCACCGTGCCAGCTTTTGACAGCAGTTTTAAAAAATTAATTTGCTTTTATTAAGCCTTTCTAAAATATTCAATTTAGATTTCATAAACTTTTTTCTCCATGTATTAAATGTTGCATACATCTTGTTATGTAACATTTAATTAAGCATGTAATTAAAACAAGAGCAACTGGAAAAAGCAAGTTTTTGAACAAGCAGTGACTCAACATGTGGAACAAGTAGTGTGTAATGTATCAGAGAGTTACCAATGGTTCAACATGCACTGGGTTTCAGTATCTTTTTTTAAAGGCAATGGAGAGCATTGATTAATCAGGTATATCATTTAAGTGGATATCATTGTATATATTGTTGGAAAGAGCTTCTATCAAATTATTCTTGGATGGATTTTTTGGTTTTTAAAGAGTGAGGTACAGTGAGAGAGAGAGAGAGAGAAAGAGGAAGAATCAATTTTATTTAGTTTTTTCATGTGGCTTTCGTTGCTCCAACATTTCGTTGTGTACATGGTGCTGGGGTTCAAACCTGCATCCTTGTGCATACCAGGCAAGTTCCATAACTGCTGAGTCACCACTCCAGCTCCTTGGGTGGGTTTTGTTTTTGTTTTTGTTTTTAAAGAGAGAGGGACAGTGAGAGAAAGAGAGAGAATCAATTTTTATTTAGTTTTTCATATGGCTTTCATTGCTCTGACACTTAGTTGTGTATGTGGTGCCAGGTTTTGAATTTGTGTCCTCTCCCATGCTAGGCAAGTGCGGTAACCTCCAAGCCACTGCTCCAAACTCACTTGGGTGAGTTTTAATGGAAAATGAGGTGAAAAAATTTGAAGGATTCACAGATAATGACTGAAACCGTCTTTGTAATGACAATCATATAGGTGACTTTGCCTCCTAACATATAATTAATTAAAAATCACATAAAGTATGTTTTTTTCCTTTCCAGCATCCATCCACCTTTCCTTTGGTAAAATGACAGTGATTTTTTCCCAGATAATCATTCTCCTCCTTACTCTCAAGTTAAAGAATGGACAGAATGTTCCCAGCCCCATCTTTGGGAGAGAGCTCAGACTGGATTAGGCCTATCAACATCCATCTCCATGGCCTTACTGATGAGTTAATTAACAAACTCATAACCTAATCAGAAGATAATGAGATATGAGAGCATTTACGGCAGCTTCTCCCTACTAATAGATCCTAAGAGAAACAAACTCTTAGGACTTGGTGTTTTATGAATGTGAAGTACTTACTACAACAGCCTTTCTGAGAAGTGGTTCAACATGAAGATGAAGTTAACACTCAGAGGAACAAGATTAGGGAGCTAGGACCTGATGATATGATTTGAACTTTTTTTTATTTTTTAAGAGAGTGAGAGCATCAGCTTTATATATTTATTTATCTGGCCTTTGTTTCTGTGACACTTCATTGCGTATGTGGTGCTGGGGTTAGAACCTAGGTCCTCGCACATGCCAGGCAAGTGCTCTACCACTGAGCCACTGCTCTAGTCCCATGATCTGAATTTTGAATAAAGTTTATTAACAGTCTTCTTGGTTTACTTTTCTGATGACACCAGTTTGTCTTGTATTTTTCTTCACTTGCATCGTAAAGAATCTTAATTAACACAGATAATAATCTGTTCCCCCTCCTTAAGGAGCAGGGGATGGCCTGTTGATCTTGTTTGTTTGGTCTCTGAAATATTCTGCATTCTTCTGTCTTACACTTTTGCTTTGATCCCATGTAGTCTGTTCTGAGATTTCTTCTTTATATTCTCTTCTGATATGTCCTAGTTTTTGCTTATATACTAATCCAGCACACGATTTTCATATATTGGAACTATTGATTTCTTCGTAGCAGATTATTTTTATGTGTTTATTGGTTTTCCACACCCAGAAATTTCTATTATCTCATGACCTTTCCCTCACTCAAAGACAGTTGTGTTTAGGCCCCAGGAAAGTGGTGTTAGAGTGAAAAAATGTTAACCATTCAGCTTTTTTAAAAAACTTGATCTTAGTACGCAAAAATAGCAATTCATTACAGGCAGTATTTTTTGTTCAATGAGAGTGAAAGATTTTACAAACCCACAAGAAGATATACACAAGCTGGTTCATTGCACTATTATTTGAAATATCAAAAATTGGAAACATCATTCAGTAGTGGAATAGATAAGAAAATCTGGCATGTTCATATGATTGTGGTTGCTGTTGGAGTATATGTTCTTTTAGGAACAGTTGATCAGACATTGATTGACCATTCTTAACTCTCTTCTCCATTTGCTACCTTCTCTGTAAGGACTGAAAAGGCTAACAATTCCCTTTCCTAACCTCCATTGCATGTATGCCATTGGACAATAATGATCTATGAGATGTAAATGGAGTTTTTCATGGGGTTCTCAAAATAAGTATACCTGGCACTGCCTTTCCTCCCTAAAAACAACCATGAAGCTGTTCTGGGTGGAAGAGATGGCAGCAGGTGTTGCTATGAGCTTCATCAATGATGATGGATTCCAGGTCTACGAACACTGTCCTGTGTGCAGCTTGCCAGAGTCTACCTCACTAAAGAAGACATTGAAGGAGTCATCTCCTCCCCCAATGATCTGTCACTTGGCATCTGGACATCAGTCTGGATTCTGTGTCAGACAGTGGAGCTCCTGTCAGGTATTGTCAATGTGGACAGAGCCTGGCCAACATGGAAGAAGATGCACTCACATGATGGGTACTTGCAGGCCTGCATGGCACCAGATAAGGCAAGGGGATGGCAATGAAGAGCTCCCACTGACAGCTTACTTAAGGAGTCAGGAGAGAAGTCGAGCCATCTTAAGCATTCTTGACTCTAACTGTTATTTACCTTTTAAAAGTCTTTCTTTTGGGGGCTGGAGCAGTGGCTCAATGGTTACGGTGCTGCCCGGCATGCACAAGAACACGGTTCAAACCCCAGCACCCATGTACACAACTAAGTGTCAGAGCAATGAAGACCATGTGAAAAAATAAAAATTGATTCTCTCTCTCTCTCACTGTCCTTCTCAAAAAAAAAGTCTTTTTCTTTTAATGCAATTGGAAAGGAATTTTATATTTTTTATTGGTGTGTTATAATACACATAATATTGGGATTCATTATGCCATATTCATACATTGGAAAGGAAATTACAAAATGCTTGTTGTGGGGTAGGGGGCTGGAGTGGTGCCTCAGCGATTGGAGTGCTTGCCAGGCATGCACGAGGACCCAGCACCATGTACACAACTAGGTGTCAGAGAAACTAGAATCAGATGAAAAATAAATAAAAATTGATTCTCCCTCTCCTCCCTCTCTTTAAAAAGTTTGCTGTAAGTCAATATCTGAAAACAGAGAGCTGGAGTTGTGGTTCAGCATTAGAACACTTGCCTGGCATGTGCGAGGACCTGGATTTGAAAACCCAGCACCACATATATAACTGTCAGAAAAACAAAGACAGAGAAAAAATTAACAAAATTTATTATTTTACTTTCACACACTCTATCTCTTTAAAAATATTTTGAAAGCAGAAAGCAAATAATTTGCCTGTTACTTTGTTAAACCTATTGTAGCAATCTTCTTGCTTTGAAGGAATAGTATACACCTAGGCAGGGAAAACTTAAGCACTAGCTGCTGCTTCCTTTTTGAAAAGAGGGACAGTGAGAGAGATAAAGAGAGAGAGAGAGAGAGAGAATCAATTTCATTCAGTTCTTCATGTGGCCTCCGTTGTTGTTCCAACAGTTTGCTGTGTATGTGGTGCTAGGGTTTGAACCCATATCCTTGTGTATGCCAGGGAAGCTTAACTGCTGAGACACCACTCCACCACCTTTTTTTTTTTTTAAAGAGAGAGAGTAATAGTGAGAGTTTGTTGCTCCCATACTTTGTTGTATATGTGGTGATGGGGTTCGAACCCATGTCCTCACACATGCCAAGCAAGTGCCATAACCCCTGAGCCACCACTCCAGCCCCAAGCACTAGCTTCTATTCAAATATCCTTTCCTTGTACCTTATCTTGCTGGAGTGTCTTGATGGTGGTTGTTCTGAGTAATCTATAGTTTATTCAGATTCTGAGTGGGCCTACTAGAGAGGGTTCAAATGGTCCCAAGAATGAATAGAAGTATCAGGATTGAAAACCATACTTACTGTGAAACAAGATATTCCTCTTAGAAGAATATAGTGATTCGCTAAACAAATCCTGTAATGGCAATATAGATGAATCAGTCATACTGTAAGCAAAAGTTATATATGTATGGGCAGTCTTTCAAGTATCCATTTTAAATTACAGGCATGACTTTCCATCTCTGTGATTGGTGAGCAATGAATTTAGAGATCCTTGGAGTGTTGTCCCATAAGTCACGTATGTGGTGACAAGCGGTTGCTAGGGACACATAACACAAAACCTGGTGGGAAAAGTTTATAGACGTATGAACAGAGAGTACACAGACCCCCAAGCTTTCATGATACCATATGAGGTCATCTTGGGTCAGGCACACCAGAAATTTTATAGACTGAGGTCTAGAAAAGGAATCTGCCCTAAGCTGCTGTCGGTATTTATAGGGAAATTCAGAGGAAATAGAGCACTAATCAACCAGAGGTTTCTGGTTGGAGAACTGGCCATGACATTCTGTGGGGAGAGTTGTCTAAAGAAGTTCAAATACAAGTGCTAGCTAATCTGCTAGCTAATGCTTTGCTACCTCTTCACTAAGCTACTCAGGGGGACAGGGAATTGCCTTAGCAATCCAACAGAAAAAGAGTTTATCTATCTTTCCTTTTTTTTTTCTTTCAGTGTTGGGGATCAAACTCAGGGTTTCATGCATGCTAGGCTGCTCTACCACTGATCTACACTCCCACCCATCTCCTTGTTTCTTTTTCTTTTTTTGGTACTAGGGATTAAACCCAGTGGTGCTTTACCGCTGAGCTACATTCTCAGCCCCTTTTAATATTTTTAAGAGGAGGAAAGATTTATTTGGGCTCATAGTTTCAGAGTTTTCATTCCATGGTCAGCTCCAAGTCAGAAGTATCCTGGTGGAACAGAATGGCAGATGAAAGCTTCTGCTCATGGAGTTGGGAAGGAGAGCTGGAAAGGGAGGAAGAGAGAACCTTTTTACTTTTTTTTTTTTTTTTTTTTTTTGAGTCAGATCTTCACTAAGTTGTTGAGACTGGCCCTCCAACAGGTGACTCTCCTGCCTCAGCCTCCTGAGTTGCTGGGATTACAGGAGTGACCCAATGTGTCATTTCTAAAAGTGGGATTAAAACTGAAGGCAATGGTTAGAAGGGAATGAACCATTTAATGAGGCAAATACCATTGAAAAGTGATTGACAATTATTAGAAAGCTAGGGATTGGGCTGGGAAATAAAATATTCCACTAGAAGGACAATGTTATATCTGTAGAAAGGGTCATCTCTGAGATGATATTCAAGGTATTCTAGGAATGATGACTGCCAACATCTTCATTTTGGGGGACCCAAGGATTCCCAGGTCCAAAGCAGGTGTGTCACATGGAACTGTCCCAGTACACTTCTGCTTATATCACTTTGGCCAGATTTTTTGTCACATGGCCACACCTAAATCATAGAAGGCTGAGAAAGAAATTATTTTTTCTGGATGTACTCAGTGCTCAGATAAAAACACTATTACTATAGACTACTAGTAATCTATGCCAAAGTTCTCAAGATAGTACAAGTAAAAAAGGATTTGTTAGCCAGGTGCAGTGGCACACACCTGTAATCCCAGCTATTTGGGAGGCTGGGGCAGGAAAATCACAAATTCAAGATGAGCCTGGGAAACTAGGTAAGACCCTGTCTCAAAAATAAAATAAAATGGTAGCGCACTCCTGTGTTCAATTCCCATTATAAAAAAATAAAAATATGAAAAGATTTGTTAATTAGATTTTGGGACTTATCACGGAACCACCAAGAAGGAACCCTATCCTGAGGTGTGACCTAATGAGGCCTAATAAAGACCTTGAATACAGAGTTACCAGAAATCAAGAAAGTTGTTCTCTTTATCTTTTTAAGAGAATAAAGAGTTTCTCAACATAGTTTTCTAGGCCTTGGCTAGCTCATCAGCATATATTCATTCAATAAATATTTACTGAGCTCTTACCATGAGTAACACTGTTCCAGGCACTGAGAATAGAGAATAGAATTAAATAGACAAAAATACATATATGAGTCCCTAAAGTGTACATGTCCTTTCAATTCCAAGGACTCATCATGCTTAGATTTCTATTTCTGTGACTTAATTCTAATTCTTCAACAAGAGAAAACAGAGATCTTAAAACGACCACGGTTTCAAGTTAAAGCTGTTGCATTTTCTGAACCACTTTCAGCAGAGGGCGCAACTGAGCCTCGGGTATAGGGCAATTTCCGAACCCCAGCCAGAGGTCTCTGCTTCGAGGTTCCAGGTGCCTTTCAGGTGTGCTGAAATGTTTCTGAGATTTCAGGTTGAGACCCGTGGTGACAGTGGTGAGATGCTAGCTTCCATGTCAAATGTGAAGAAAGACTAAAAGTTGTTACCCATTGGATAAACCCACTGGATAAACTGAAGAAGAAAACCAAACACAGCCGGCCGCCCTGGTGCCCGCATGTAATCCCAGCCACTTGGGAGTCCGCAGCAGGAGGATTGCAAGTTCAAGGCCAGCTTCAGCAATTCAGTGACGCCCTTAGCAATTTAGCAAGACCCTATCTCAGAATAAAAGTGAATAAATAAGAAAGGGCAGTGGTGGGGCTGAAGCGCTGGCTCAGCGGTTACGGCGCTTGCCTGGCATGCGCGGGGACCCCAGTACCACGTACACAACAGCGTCTGGGGGCAATGAAAGCCACATGAAAAACTAAATAAAATTGTTTTTCTCTCACTGTTCCTCTCTTAAAAAAAAAAAAAA
>PVKS010022795.1:0-33221 GCA_004027875.1 Aplodontia rufa
TATAATTTCCAAAACATTAGTAAACAAGAAAGACGAATCAGCCTGTTTTGCCATAACAGATCTAAAACTATACTATAGAGCTGTAGTTGTTTCTCTCTTTCTCTCTCTCTCTCACTGTCTCTCTCTCTCTTAAAAAGAAAAAAACAACCTATACTACAGAGCTGTAGTAACAAAGACAGCATGGTTCTGGTATCAAGATAGGAAAGAAGACCAGTGGAATAGAATAGAAGACCCTGAAACAAACCCTCAAATCTTTAAACATCTGAATTTTGACAAAGAGGGACAAAATATTACATAGAGGAGAGACAGCCTACCATTACATTTTAAGCTAAAGAATATTTCTGTGGTTCAATGCTTTGCCCTACAGATCATCTGGGGTAGCAATATCACCAGGACTGCTTAGCAGGACTCTTCAGCTCTGTTTAAAGCTGTCTATCTGGCTTTCTGAGCGAGTGTGTCCAGGTGGGCATAGTCTCACCCTTAGATACAAAGTGGAGGTAGCCTTTCCTTATGGGCCTGTGGTGGATATTTTAATTCTCATGATCGCTGAATCACCTTTAGAATTCTTTCTTCCCATTTCTTATTGAAGAATACAGCATATTCACAGCCTTCCTTCATCTGGTCCTATTTCCTTTAGCAGTGTTTCTGCTTGTATATCCCATCTATTTTCCTGGCTTCCTCTGAAATGTCTGTGTTTCACACTCATACTAGTATCCCTAACAGTTGGCCAGTCAGCCATAATTTGATGTCCCCTTGAAAATACCTTTTCTCAGGTTTTCTTTTTTTCACTACACATAGGTTGAAAAATTTTTAATATTTTAGTACTGGTTTCTTTTACTTAATAGTGCCTTCTTTGATTAATTTCTCTCCTCATGTATTTTACTAAAGTCTGTCGGGAGGAACCATTCATCACTTTAACACTTTCCTTAGAAATATCTTTAAGTAAATTTCCTGTTCCATTATTCACAAGTTTTATCTTTCACAACAATTGAATACAGTCCAAGTTTTTCCCCACTTTATAAGAATTGGCTCTCCTCCAGTCTCCAATATAAAATATGCCTATTTCCATCTGAAACTTTATCAGAATCTCCCTTGATGGTCACATTTTTAGCACATTCAGTAAAATTCTTTCAGCCTCTACTAGTTTCCCAGTTCCGTAGTCATTTACACATGTTTGTTTAAAAAATTTTAGTTTCTTAGGACCAAAATCTGTATGAGTTATGGTTATCCAGAGAAATACAGCCGTTAGAATATTAAAGGTGGAGATGAAGAAGGGGATAGGGAGAGAGATAAGGTTCACATGATTATGGAGATGGAGGAATCCCACATTCTTCACTTAGAAACCTGGAAACCCAAGAGTACTAGTGGTATATTTTCAAGTCAAATCCAAAGATCCTGAAATCATGAGAACTAGTGGTATTGTTCTAGTGTGCATCTGAAACTCTAAGAACCAAGAGAGCAAATGGCATAAGTCCCAGGGCAAGGGGAAGAGAGGACAATATCCAATTTAACTGTCAGGTGGAGGGAAGAAGAAAGAGAGAGAGCAAATGTTCCTCTACATCTCATAGCTCTGTTCCATTCAGGTCCTCAAAAGACTGTCTGATACCTACCTACATCAGGGAGGGCAATCTGCTTTAGTCAATCTATCCATTCAGATACTAATATCATCCAGAAACAACCTCACAAACATACCTAAAAATAATATTTTACCAAATATATGCATACACTGTGACTGTCAATTTGGTACATAAAATTAACTATCATTCCTTTTTATTTTATTAGATAAGTGATTCCCAATCTATCATTGACAATGTACTTCTAATTTTTACTTAGATCCTAGTCTTTCAGAACTATTTCTCCTCCCACTTACTTTTCCATCAGGCAGGTCTTGATTATAAGGAAGTAATTGTAAAGTCAACCATTACAGGGAAGTAATTATAGGTTGGTTTTGGTCTCTAGACCAACTCTGACCATATATAAGATCCTGTGACATATGATATGAATTTTGGAGATGTTGATATTATACCAATATCTGTAGAAAAAAGCTATGGATGTTTTAAGTACTTAGTAAATTCACAGACTTAATAGTAACTGTTAGGCTTTTACAGTACAATTTTTAGGATAGTCACAACATTGATTATCCTTAGTTTGAGAACATTAAACTCCAAAACAACAGCATAATGGTTTTGCAAAAATAATCATTTCTTAGATTAAATGGTGAAAGTGTTTCTTCCCTTGAGGATTTTTGGAATTGTTCTCTTATAGACTCTGAATATATGCTCATATTTTAATAGCTCGCAAATAAAAGAATAAGTGTTTCTTTCTAAAGCAGGGGTGGTAATTAAATCACTACCTTTTTATATACTATCAAATAAAAAGTACCTTTTGGGTGTATTTTTGCATAGTACATGCCTTTTTTATCCTAAATCACCAAATGTGTTTTGAAAAAGTTAGAAGTTCACCATTTTAAACATTTATTCTGATAAAATATTTTAGTAAATGTATATTTAATATATTAATCTAGAAAATTAAAAAATAGACCCCCAAACGAATAAGCAAACAAAAACCAATGTGCCTGGTATAGGTATTAAAAATTGGGAATATTATATATATCTCAGATAACTAGCAGATATTTAAAAAGAATTTCCATTGCAAATGCAATAGATATGTAGCATAGTTATCCTCTTATTATACCACCTTTCTAACCACAGTTTGCTTTATTTGGGTCCATTCTTTCCTCTGTGACCTTGATGCTTTGCTGTAAAGGCATTCAGCAATTGTTCCTAAGTGACAAGGAAAATACCTGATTTGGCAAGTATGTACTTTATGAAATGTGATATGGCATCAATCATCATTAACCCAAATATCCCCATCACATGCAGGGCCTGACCTCATCACATCTGGTTTCCTATTTGAAAATCCTTCACTTTGTGGAGGTTTTGCTGATAACAATGTTCAGAATGATCTCTAGGCAATGGAAACTGACAGAATATGAATTGTCTGTCACTCAGGAGTATGCCCTGACCATGAAAACAATCAAATACAACTGTCTATTATTATTATTATTTCCCTTTGGCATTCTTTATTTCTTGGATTAGATTCTAGCTCAGCATCTGCTTTAAAAGACTATTGAAAAATCTCAAGAGAAAGTATGAAATAGAAAATTTCCAGAGAAATTATTACTAGTTGATGACAAATGCAATATTTTTTCTCTTTGCTGTCAAGTAATAATTTTAACAATAATATCTTAATTTCTCCCAGAGAACCTAAAATGTACACATAATATCTCTAGGTTTCTTAAGCACAAGATATTTTTATTATATGTCTTGGCAGATTATAAATTTGTGGTTAAGAATTGTGAGTTTTATTCTCCTATTGAAAATTTTGGGATTAACAATGTGGTATGAGGAACTAAAGATGGCCACATATTAGAAGCAAAATAATTTATCATTCAGAATAAAAAATTAGTTTTGCTAAGTATTAATTCTTAGCTGTTGTATAAATAAATGGTGATATCTGAACACTACATTCTCTTCATAAAGAACAGGTGAAGCACAACTATTTTAAGGAGGTAATAGAAAATGATCTTTCCTTGTTATGATTTGAATATAAAGTGTCCCTGAAAAGCCCATTTAATGCAAGGAAGTAGTGTTCAGAGGTGAAAAAATTAGACTATGAAATTATTGATCTGTGGATTAATCCATTTGCTGAATTAATAATTTGAATGGATTACTAAGTGCTAACTATAGGCAGCTGGGTTATGACTAGAGGAAGGAGATCACTGGGATGTGCCTTTGGGATTACATTCTGTCTCTGGTTCCTAGGTTTTTCTTTTCTGCTCCCCAGCTGCATGAGTTGAGAAGTTTTCCTCTGCCAGGCTCTTCTGAACTTCTGAAACTTCAATTCCCAAGTTTGACTTCTGAATTACTAATTAATCATTAATCTTATCACTGTATCTGAAGCGACATAAAACAAGTATTTTAAAAACCATTTTGTAGGTGAGAAAATGGAGGCTCAGTTCCTTTAAATGATTTCACATTATTGGTATTGTTATACGATGAGAGAAAATTGATACAGGTCTTCCTTTTTTTAAAGAATTAGAGTGGGAGAGAGAGAGAAAAAATTGATTTTATTCATTTTTCATCTAGTTTTTGTTTTTCCAACACTTAGTTGGGTGGTGCCGGAGTTTAAACCTGGGTCCTATGCATGCCAGAAAACTGTTCTAACCACTGAGAAACTGCTGGAGCCCCACCATTTCTTTTTCCCTTGTATTTTCCTTTGTACCCTGAAGGTCATACATGGAGTTAATTTCATCTTAACAGAATTTTCTAATAGTGCTCTAACAGTGGATTATTTCCTGTCACATGGCATTTTTAGTTATCCTTTATTTGGATATAATCTAAATAAAGTCAAAATAATCTTAAATGATAGGCTAACTACATCCCAAATAAGCACACTGATATCTGATATGCAAAATTTACTAACATTCTTGATGCTTAGGATAACAACTAATGGTGCATCTCTTCCCAGCTAGTGAATTAGAAAGTCAGGCATTCATCCAAATATGCAGATGTTTAGCCTTGTATAGCCAAAACCCTCAGAATGACTGACACAATTTTCACTTTGAATTAAATTCTTTGGTTCTAGGCAGTGGCAGCATATCAGGAAAATAATTACATGACTTTGAAAAGAATTCCTTCAATCTTGACCAACAGAAGCTTCAGTAGAGAAGGAAATATTATATTTTATAGTTTCAATTATTAATTTTATATTGTGCTTATAAAAACCTTAATTAATCCTTTTGACTTTTCAAGTTTTCTTCTACTGAACAGTAATTTAGGTTCAATATTCTGTTTACCAGATGGAGTTTAAGTGATCTCAACAATCAAAACAAACTTCTTAGTTTTGTCTGTTTCTCTTTTTCATATTCAATCGGGTCAGAAAATCATTAAATATTCAATGAAATATTTAAAATCAGAGAATTGTAGACTTGTCTCTTGAAATGGGTTAGAATATATACCATACATTTTATTTGTAGTCTTGCTTCCTAAATGTTTACAGTAAAAATAGTCAGCTTTATTGTATTTTTGCTAAATTCATTAGGCCTTCTATTCAGTCTGTTAATTGTCCCCTCCTGTTGTGTGATCTTAATGAAAAGAATCCAATTTTAGCCAGCACCTTCCACTGTGGCCCTGATGTTACCATGGAAATGAAATGCTTGTTCTGAAATTGTCTGCTGTACATATTTACAGTACATTAGGTAACACCTGGGCATTAAATCTTGCAATACAATGGGTTTTTATTTTTAAAGAATACCAGAAATATCATTTTTCCTTCCCATTAGTTTCTATCCATTATGGTGGATGGACATTCAAGTATTACTTGCCAGTAGAGGTGTTAGGTTGGCAGCTAGATGTACTTGAATCCAGAAAATACTATATACATACATTACATATATCATATATGTAATATGTATATCCCATATGTCTATATATGAAGTAGAAACCTATCAGAATCTTTGTAACATGAAAACAGCAAAGTATATCATAACATTTTATTATATCACAAACATATATCTAGTTATATTTCTATTTAATATTTGTGTGTGCCTACTAGTATCAGATGCTGTGAAACTAGTTGGGCATACATAGATGAATATGATAACTTCCCTGACCTCATGAATCTCATATTATAGAATATCAAATAGTATAATAAGCAAAAGTATGTATGTAAATGTCTTCCAACTCATCCCAGGAGGCAGAAAGCAATATCAACTTATATTACAATGAAAGAT
Organism: Aplodontia rufa; assembly: GCA_004027875.1. Classification (NCBI taxonomy): domain Eukaryota; kingdom Metazoa; phylum Chordata; class Mammalia; order Rodentia; family Aplodontiidae; genus Aplodontia; species Aplodontia rufa. Next base: position 5,795 of record PVKS010022795.1, read on the forward strand.
ATAAATATAAAATGTCAATTTTTACCTTCTCTTTTTAAATATGATTTTCAGATACTTTTATGCCATGACCTTGGGTGCATTATGGATGATCAGAGAAGCCACAATCCCTGCCATCTACAAGTCCAGGTTTCTTGGCAATGTATTTGTGGTTTTCCTTTATCTTTCTACTGCATACCCCAACATTAATTCCAAACAATTATTTAATCCCCTCAATTTATATTCAGTTGCTGCATTGTGTTAGGCATTATTAAATAGTACTTTCCTCTGAGGTTATCTGACTCTCAGAATTTTTGCAACAAAAATTTTACATATCTGAATCATACTTTATTTTGTTCTACAAAAACAGGAATAAATTTCCTACTCAAAGTTAATATTCTCTTTTCATGGTATGGATTCTACTATCTTTAATTGCATATTGACCTAAAGTTGCATTTGGCTATGTAAGATTGCTCCTTGTGTTGTCAAAATAGCATTTACAGTAGCATTTAACACAGTCTTAAAGGAGTCCTTGTGTCTCTGATAAGACTTTGTTTCCACTGTTGATACTCACCAAGGCAGGACTTTAGGAAGCCCCAGAATTCTTCATGTCCTCCACTATCCTAACACTGCTCTTTCTTACTATTATACATTGTTTAAGAGACCATACCAAGAAAGGAGACCAAAAATAAGTTTATTCCTTATATTCTTCAGAAAGCATTCAGGATTAAAATCATGTTCTACCTTGATAACAAACTCAGGTCTAAGCCTCCTGGACTAGCCACCTTGATTTTAGCTCCATGTGTCTGTTTCCGAGTCCGATTCTGGCTCTCTCCTTCCTCATTTGTCCAGACCCTTCCACTGTGTTCACTACAAAATTTTCTATATCATTTTATCTTAATAGTTTATTACTATTGGCTCCAAAGGAACCTCAGATAGCCTCTTAGACCCAACTCTGAGTTATGACAGCTTTTCTTCATGTAACATGAGCTCTTTGGGTAGACTAGATGCCCTCTTTGCTTCTCACTTTCTCTCCCAGATCACTGTCTGTCCATTTTTCACTTTTTGTAAAACTCCTGCTTCATTTGAATCATATAATCACAGCAGCCTCTACACTCTTGACCACTCATATTACAAACTTCCAATCATATTTTTAATCCCCTGGAGATTTAAGCAATTGATTTCTCTGTGCCTATTATTTTTCTTAATATCTGAAACATCCATGGTTATAGTTTGAATGTGAGGTATTCCCAAAAGCTTGCATGTGACAATTCCGGAAGTTTGAGGTCAAATTATTGAGTTATGGAAGCCTTAATCCAATCAATTTAGTTGATCGTTGAGTTAATTCCCTGGTAGGGTTTAACTGGCAACTGTAGGCTGGTAGGGTGTGGCTGAAGGAAGGTGATCATTGGTGGCATACCTTTGGGGTATATATTCTTTATCTGGTGTGGAGCTTCTTTGCTCTCTCTGCTCTGCTTCCTGATATGATACCTTGAGCTCTATGCTCCCAGTGCCACACTTTCCTGCCATGATGTTCTGCCTTACCTCCAGCCCTGAGAAATGAAGCAAGTCTTCCATGGACTAAGAACTCTGAAACTGTGAGCTCTAAAATAAACTTTTTCTCCTGGAATGGTTGTTGTCAGATTGTTTATTTGTAGTGTAGCAATGAAAACCTAACTGTGTAGACACTGTGACTAAGATCCTGTATTCTCAGTTGCTTAACTATGTTATACTCAATGATTATGTTCTCTCATCTTATCCTCAGTTACACATCTTTAGGTCATACTCTCAATTTGTCATTACCAGGAATGGCATTTTCCACAAAATTTGGCAATTAATAATTCCACTCTCTAACCAACAGGTCCTTGTTACTCACATATGCTTCCCCCCAATTCTTTTGCCCCTTAAGTACCTCTGATTATGACACTTTTAAAAGTTTTTTTTGTTTGTGATGGTACTGGGGATGGAACCCAGCAGTGTTCTATCATTGAGTTATATTCTCTAGTCCGTTCTAAATTTTTATCTTGAGACAGGATATCCTGAGTTGCTGAAGATAGCCTCATGCTTTGCCTCACCATCTCTCAGTTGAAGTTTCAGCATGTGCCACTGCATCTGGATTCCGTGACACCTTTTTAACACAGTAGTTGTTATGATTTGAATGGAAGGTGTCCCTCTAAGCTCAATATGTGAACAATTTGAAGGCTGACATGAAATGATGGGATCATAAGAGCCTTAAACCAATCAGTGAGTTAATTTCCTGTAGGGATTAACTGGCAACTGAAGGCAGATAGGGTGTGGCTGGAGAAGGTGGGTCATTGGGGGTATAGCTTTGGGGTTTATATTTTGTATCTTTTGTGTAGTTTCTCACTGTTTTCTGGCAATGCCTTGACCTGCTTTGCTCTGCCACACTCTTCCGCCATGATGTTTAGCCTCCCTTGAGCCCCCAGGAATGGAGCCTGTCTTCTGTGGATTGAAATCTCTGAAACCATGAGCCTATAAATAAAGCTTTTCCTCCTAAAATTGTTCTTGCTGGATCTTTTAGTCACAGCAGTAAAAAAGTTGACTAAACAGAAATTGGTACCTAGCAATGGGGTGGTAACTAACCTGACCATGTGGTTTTAAAGCATTTGGAGCTTTCTGAAATTTGTGGGAGAACTTTTGATTATTGTAAGTGGGAAGTGGAGCTTACTGGGAGATTCTGGTGGGATCTCAGAAAACCAGTATCCCACTAAGACTGGACAGCAAATAGAGGCCTCATGAAGGTTCAGAGGACAAAGACTTTATTGGAAATTGGACTAGAGGCCATTCGTATTATGTTCTGGCTAAGAAGATATCTGACTTTTTACCATGTCCTGAGACTTTTGTGAAACTGATTTTAAAATTGATGGACTTCTTTTATTTTTCTAAAGTGTAACCTCACAAATCTTCATTTCTCTTCTTGTTCAGATAGATTACATTGCCTTGTTTCACCAGGACAGTCCCTTGAAGTCACTTTAATTTCCTTGCTTCTTTTTTTTTCCCATATATCTTGGTAAAATACCAACACCCAGTAAGCTTATGGTCGGCTACACTGCAACTTAGCAGCCAAAACTACCTGAACACGACTCTCTTCAAGTAGCACCAAGAAGTATAAAATATCAGAAGACAATTACTTCATCTTTTGACTATGAACTCTGACAACTCTGTGCATCTGGACATTGTTACCAATTGATCTTTTACCATGAATTAACTTTACACTTATGCCTTGCATTGCAGTCTTTCTGGTTGACTCAATAAAATTATCCAGCAATTTTCCATTTTCTTTTTCTTATGAGTACAATTGCTGCATAACTATACCCCCACATATAGTATCTTAAACCAAACATTTTATCATCTTTTATGGTTCCTGTAGATCAGGTATTCAGAAGTAATCAGCTGAGAGATTCTGACCCAGGATCCCTCATGTGATTGTAGTCACATCATGGCTGGAGCTCACACAAAAGCAGCAAAGGGTGGGCCTAGTGTTTATCTCCCTTCATATAGTCTCAGAACTTCCCTCTGTAGTAGCTCTGCATGGTTGCTTTGGGCTTTCTTACAGCACAGTAGCTTCCAGGAGTCAGTATGCCTATAGAACAGTTGGGGCTACAGTGGAAGTGTTTTAGGGATTGAGGAGGAGGTTTCATTACCTTTTCTATTCTCATCTCATAATGAAAAGATGTTTCACAAAGGATCTATTGTGTTTATCCTTTTGATTATAGGACAGTCACAAACCACACAGACTGAAGGAAAAAGGACATAAACCTCATGTTTCCAGTAGAGGAGTTTCAAGGTACTATTGTAGAACAGCATATGGGATGGGAAATATTGTTGTCAATTTTGGAAAATAGAATCTGCCTCCTAAGAGAATGAACATTTTCTTTGCTGCTGACATATTTCTATGTGAATACAAATGTATTGCAAAAGTACCCTTTAAAAATAAAAAAATACCATATTTCCATATGCTTTCTGCTTATACCAACTTCATTCTTTTTAACTCATTATTTTTCAAAATTGTTTCCATGCTTTATCTTCCATTTGTTCCTTCCTTTAAATCATATTTCATCCATGCCCACACTAAAATGACCTCGAAAAGATCATTAATTTTTTTAGTCTAATAGTTAATTTTCATTTATTTTACTTCATGACCTAACAGTATTTAGTACAATTATTCCCTCCCATTCTAGTCCTCATGTCTATCCACATCTGAGATCATCTCCAGTCCTGAACTCTTAAATTTTTTTGTTGTGATCTCCCAATTTTCATCTCTAATCTCAAACTTTCTCTGTTCTAGGGTCTTGTTATGTCTCATTGGATATTTGATGACTCTACTTCATTGTCTATAGACATGTCACATTTAAGATGTCCAAAGTAGCAATCTATCTTTGCTTTCCTCACTGTCTTGTCCCTGTCCCCAAACATATTCATTTCCTATATTCTTTCATTTTGGAAAATGGCAGCACCTGTTACCTGGGTTTGATGCCAAATGTCTAAGAATCTTACCTGAGTAATTTTTCCTCCCCCTCTATGCCTAATGCATTCAATATCTATTCAATTACACTTGCAAAATACATCAATCCCTCATTATCTCTGCTCCCACCATCCCATCAAGTTAATGTTAAGCCATCATCAGTTTGTTGGAATAGACAAAGAATATTGTTTATCTCATTTCTTTTGCCTCAATAAAAAAGATACTTTAAGAAATATTGAAACACAGCTGTTGATTATGATCCTTCAAAGGCTTTTAAATGCATTCAGAATAAATAAATATAGTGTTTTTCTTATAACCCACAGTTTTGTCTTAATATGAGCTCATCCCTGTCTACCTTTCCTATATCATTTTCTGCTTCTGTCCCCCTTGCTCACAACTTTCTTGACCCAGTGGACTTCTTGCTCTTCTCCACTCCTCAGGGACTTAGAATCAGCACATTATAGTGACACAGCAATATCTATGTTCATAGCAGCACAATTTACTATTGCTAAGCTATGGAAACAACCCAGATGTCCCTCACTGGAAGAATGGATCCAAAAACTGTGGTACATTTATACCATGGAATTTTACACAGCAATTAGAAACAATGATATTGCAGCCTTTGAAGGTAAATGGATGGCTATGGAAGAGATCATGCTGAGTAAAATCAGCTTAACCCAAAGATCTAAGGGTCTATTGTCTCCACTCATCTGTGGAGGTGGGGACAAGACCCTGGACAGAGAAAGTTGGTCTATTAGCATGTGTTAAATCCAGATAAGATGTAATGTTTTACAACCTAATACTTTTTTTTAGAGATATAGTGGGAAGGGGAACGGCAGGATAAGGGAGGGTAATGGGGGGGCACTCCTGGGGGTAATTGCAATATCCAGATTATATACACATTTTATATTATTTTGTTAAAAACTTGTATGGTTGTTCAAAAATAAAAAAAATTAAAAAAAAAAACAAAAAAAATCTTTTTTTTTAAGATATTTGATCTTAATGCTTCTTTTGCTTGAGCATCCTTATAAATTTCTAGGCTCTGTTAGCAATATGCATACTAGCACTTGGGAGCCTCAAGGGTCCTAAAGTGTGTCTTGGAAAGAGCCTAATGGGTCCTCTTCTGATGGACATATCTTGGTTTTAATTTCCTCTTGTTCCTGCTCTTCTTGTACTTCCCACTCCAACAAATATGCTTCTCAAAGACAAAAAAGGTAACCAAATAAGAGATAAGTCTAATTTCTTTCGAATGTAAGTAAGCCATTCAGAAACTTTAGCAGACAACTCTCCTTTTTGTAATACTATATAAACTGAATAATATTTGATTCATCATGATTTAAAACCAGTATTATTATCAGAAAATTTCAAGTCTGAACTTTTGTGAATTTTTCTTTTCTTCTTTATGTAACATCATTTATACGCACAGACCCTACATAATTCATACATTGCTCTCAAAATTCTAAATTTCAATGTTTTCATTATTACTTTCTCTATTTCTTTAGCTGGATGTGCATCTTTATACCTCATCAGTATAATTGTTTTTATAGTTGATTTTTTGGCCTTACATGTTTCAAAATTTTCTGTAACATTTTAAAATGTCAGATCTGGAGAATGATTGCTTCTTCAATTTGTAAATAATGGAGTTTTGATCTAATTTCGGGTAATGTTTTCAAAATTATTTTTTGCATGTAAAAATATTTTTATTGCATCAGAACTCTTTTTATGCCTTATGTTGTGGTAGTTATATTTTACCTTCTATTGGTTGAGAATATTCAAACATACGTAAGTATTCATGAGTATTGTTGATAACCACCTATTGTGGGTCTGTTAGAAATTGGGTTGGAGAGAAATTGCTGGTATTAGAAAGAATTAAAATTGTTGAAGTGTGCCAGTTGCCCTTGCTGTTCATGGGATTCCTCAAAAATTGTAACAGTGAAGGTTAAAATAGAACTTTCTGTATAAATGATCTAGTTTCTTTTATCACCAGTGAAAACATTGATAAGAGGAAGAAAGAGAAATACATTAAAGTTTAAATGGTTTTTTATAGCATCTCTTTAAAGAACTCTTAGCCAGGTGTGGTGGAACATGCCTGTAATCCCAGCAGCTCCAGAGGCTGAGGCAGGAGGATTGCAAGTTCAGGGACATTGCTAAATCAATTTAGCAATGCCATGAGCAACTTAGTGAGACTCTGTCTCCAAATAAAAAAGTCTGGAGATGTAGCTCAATGATAAAGTACCGTTGGGTTCAATCTCAAGTAAAAAAGAAAAGAAAAGAAAAAGAACGACAATAAAAACCCAAATCAAAATCAAACAGACAAACAAAAAATTGGTCCTCTTCTCGATCTTCCTGGAAGAAATGAGATTAAGATAGAGTAACTTGTATAACCTGTCAAAGGGCAGATGCTAAGTCAACTTACAAAATATCAGATCAATTAAGTAGAAAACAGAAGTATATGATATTTCATAATTAGAGTCCTGGCAATGTCTATTTATTATATGAAAGAAGTGTAATATGGGCTTGTGACATTTAAAACATGATATCCCTGCAAAACATATTCTTGGTCCAAAAATTGCCCTAGGCCATTACTAACCAGCTTCACAACTGTAATTGACATATTTTCTGGCCAATGCAGTGTTCTTCTCTTTATCTTCATTACAAGTCATGACTTCATGGACAACACTTTTTTTTTTCCTGTGAGTTATGAGTGTCTGTCACTTGGTGGAACTTCCTTGAATGCTTTTAAATTCTTGATATAATGTAAAATATTTGTTAGAGCATGTCCCCATATTTCTGGCATTATTGCCTCATCCTCCCAGAAATGCAGATATGGTATTTGAAGAAGTTCAGTAGACTTTAAGAGACTAAAAGTTGCCAAAGTAGTGGGCTGAGTTTGGAAGAGAATAATGATGTTGCTGAAAAGAGAAAATAATGCTGGCCACTGTTAATCTTTATATTTCTTGTAACATATGAACAGCTAATTTCTATTGGCTGAAACTACTTTTAGTTGGGTTTTCTCTTACTTGAAGAATATACTCTTAACAGATGCAATACTTCTGTCCTGGAGTGGATGGAGAAAGATGAGAAGTGGTTGAAGAAAGAAGAGTCTAGTACCTTCACCTCTGCAGGAACTCTGGCCCATAGTTTGGAAACCAAGCAATGGTCTGTCTTAATTTTCCAAACAAAAATTTTAAGAATGAAAAAAATTTCTATATCTTTGTTTGAATTTCCTGTAACACATAGTGCAGTGTCCTAGGGTACTCTCACCCTTTCTCTTCTTCCTTTGTTTTTATTTTCAGACTACAAAAATAAAAAATCTCATTCATAATAGAGACTATTCATCAGGTGTTTTGAGAAGGATATGAAGATGATAGACCTTGCTGGACAGCATTTCACAGCTTAGTAGAAGAAACAAAAAGAAGAGTGAACATGCATATGGCTTTATGTATGTGTAAAAAGGGAAATACTGCTGAAAAAAGGAACCAAATCTAACTATGCCTGGGTAAGAGAGGAAGGTTACAATGATTTCCATACTTTTTTGCAAAAACTTGTAAGGCTATGAAAATTTTTTAGTTAAAGTCTGCATAAGGGGATTAGATTATTTTTGGTATGACATGTTCATGAATTTGGAGAAACTACTAATGAATTTAATTTTAGAATAAAATCTATTTGACAGGATAAATGTTGTAATAGGTTTTGTTAATACATTATTTAGAGCATTCTAATATTTTCCCACATGCATTTGTGATTATTATAAAATTTATATCAAAGTGTATCATGCTATGTATATTGTTTTGTAACCTACTTTTTCACTAAGCTATTTCTCATCCACAATTTCACATCAGAACATATGTATCCACTGATTCACACCAACTCTAGACTGCAAAATGAAGCTATGAAAAGTTTATTTAAAGAATCTTCATTTATCATATATTTAGATTTTTTTATAATTATTTAATGAAATGTCCTTGTACTACAAAGCACAGTTTAACCCATGTATTTTACTAAATTTGGCAGTAGTCCTGTGACCCATTCTCTATCTGCTAAGAATGTTCAGGAAGAAAGAATGCATTACTTCTAACAGCAAAAATGCTGGTAAACACGCAAATGACCTCTCAATAAACATGAATGGACCTGGCCAAATTACTAGTGGTATTTACAAGTGAAAAGATAATAGTAACTTTTTGTCTATAAAAGGATATTTAGGAAGAAGAAAAACAATTCTGTAGAAGTTGTTTATTGTAAATGCACCTGGAATTTATAGATTTATGGGAAGTGTTTAGCTTATGAAGTGTGCATAAACTGTGCAGTTAGTGTAAGATTGATCAAACGGCTTCCTCTGTTTGCACAATGTTCTTTGTACAACATTGAAATAATTCATCTGTCAGCCAGGAGCCAAATGACATCCCCTTGAAGGAGAAGAAAGTCCTTTTATATTGGAAGCAGCTTCTGAGGGCCATAGGTCCTTCACAGGAAGAATTTTTCACTTGTGTCTATTAATTTATTGGTAAAATTTGCTATTGGGTAAAAATCTATGATTTATGTAAGGCAGATTTGACAAGATGCTTCTTTGTGTCACTGAAGATAAATTCCCAAATTAGAATTCCTTTGTGAAAGGGAGTATACTATTTAGGAACTATGGTCTAAGTAACTGGTGTTGTACTATCTGCACTTCATGGGGCCACACCATCTCTGTCTATGCTCTTCCAGATTGTCCTTTTCCATTTCTCAGGGACATCTTGGACCTCTCTTTCGGTGTTCTTGTACATTGAGGTACAAATAGTCCACAACTTATGATTTTTCAACTTTACATTGATGCAGATGCATACATGTATAACCATACTGTTTTTTATTTTCAGTGTGGTACCAATAAATTACATGAGCTATTTAATACTCAACTTAAAAATGGGCTTTATTTTTAGCTGACTGACAAGCTATAGGCTAATATAAATGTTCAGAGCACATTTAAGGTAGGCTGACTAAGTTATGCTGGTCAGTAAATTAGGTATATTAAATATATTTTTTGACATAATATTTTCAGTTTACAATGGGTTTATCAGGATATAATTCCATAAAAAGTCAAGGTGGATCATACTTATAGAAAAGACTGGACAAGTCCAGTTTAAAAGTTCAGTTGCATATCTAATTTATTGCACATTGCCTCTCTTCTTTCCTTAGCACCAGCTGGGCCTCTCGGATAACTTAGAGTAAGGGCAGAACAAAGTCTGCTCTTAAGATATCTCTTCCACCTCTACTTCCTGTCTCATATTGCTGCTTTTCCAGCTAGTTGAATGGGAAGATATTGTGATAGGGAAGAGAGAGAGAGAGAGAGAGAGAGAGAGCCTGGTTTGGGTGGGGTTTAACTTACCTAATTCTGGTTAGGACATCTCTTGGCTAATATTTGCTAACTGTTGCTTCCCTTGTGTGTCAGGCATTCATAAACTGGCTCTCTTGGGAAGCTTTTGTGATCCTAGTATATGACCTCAGTGCCCAATTCCATAATCTTTTTCCAACATACCTCTTCTGGATGTCAGCATAATCTTTTGCTTTTGGGTTCACTTTGTTTGTAGCCTGCCTTCATAATTTACAGTACACCAGATGAGTCAATTAAGCCTGGCTACTTTCTATGATGTCCATGGAAAACATACGAACTTTCTGTTCCTTCAACTTTCTCAACTTCTCATTTTCTCTCTTTCTTGTGTGAGAATGATTCACTCTGTTTATATAAGAAGGTCCTCAAATAAGATTTGAGATGCCAATCTCTTCATCTTATTCTCATTTATTGATGTCCGTATGTTGAAGCAGCTTTGCATCCCAGGAATGAAGCCTGCTTGAGTGTGATGAATTATCTTCTTGATGTGTTTTTTAATGTGCTTTGCTAGAATTTTTTAAGTATTTTTGTGTCTATGTTCATGGGGGATATTTTTCTGTAGTTTTCTTTTTTTTGATGTGTCTTTGTTGGGTTTTGGCATCAGAGTTATTGTTGCCTCATTAAGAGTGTTTGGGGATGCCACTCCTCCACGAGATACCCATTTAACGCAAAAGTTCTTCTGGGGCAAACAGCAACAGGGGAAACCCACGCTGGGCATCCATGATTTGGCATTACCCCTGGATAATTAAGTGTATATACATTGGTTATTGATGGCTTGGTGATGTTTCCCCCTCAATTGTATCTCTATAAACATCTAATAAAAAATAAAAAAAAATAAAGAGAGAGTGGGACAGTGAGAGAGAGAGAGAGAGAGAGAGAGAGAGAAAAGAGTGTTTGGGGGACTGGAGTTGTTGCTTGGCAGTTTCAGCACTTGCCTGGCATGCACAAGTACATGAATTCAAACCCCAAAACCACATATACCACAAAGTGTCCGAGGAATGAAAGTCACGTGAAAAACTAAATAAAGATTACTTCTCTCTTTTTCTCTCTCTCTCACTGTCCCCTCTTTAAAAAAAAAAAGTGTTTGGAAGAGTTCCCTCCTTTTCAATTTCTTGGAATAGGAAATGAGGAGGGATGTATGTTGGATCTTCCTTGTAGGTGTAATAAAATTCAATAGGGAATCCATCAGCTCCTGGGCTTTTCTTTTTTGGAATTGCTATATGAATTTCAGTGCCTGTTATTGTGCTGTTTAGATTTTCGTTATCATCCTTTGTTAATTTTGGAATGTTTTATGTGTCTACAATTTTTCCATGTCTTCCAGATTACCTAATTGTGAGGTGTATAGTTTTTTCAAAGTAGGTTTTGATAATCTATTGGATTTCCATGGGATCACTCCCTTTCCATTGGTGATTTTATTTATTTGCTCTTTTCTTCCTTCTTTTAGTGATATTGGCTAAGGGTCTGTCAATTTTATTTAGTTTTTCAAAGAACCAACTCTTTATTTTGTAAAGTTTTTAATTTATTTGTTTGTTTTCAATTTCATTGACTTAAGCTCTGATCTTGATTTTTTTTCTTGCCTTTTGTTAGGTTTGGATTTAGATTGTTCTTCCTTTAACAGAGATTTGAGGTGGATTATAAACTTATTTACTTTGATCTCTCCTGCTTTTTTTTTTTAATGCAGGCACTCAGTGCTATGAATTTTCCCCTAAAGAATGCTTTCATGCTGTCTCAGAGTTTTTGGTATGTTGTGTTATCATTCTCATTTTCTTTCAAGAATTTTATTGTTTTTTTCTCTCATTTCTTTTTTGAATGCAATCTTCTTTAATAGGGTGTTATTCAATCTCTATGTACACATGCATTTCTTGCTATGATTTTTGCTGATAAGTGCTAGAATCATGTTGTCATGGTCCAATAGTATACATGGGAAATTTTCTACATTTTTATAATTCCTAAGGTTTCCTTTGTGAACTAAAATATGGTCTATTTTGGAGAATTGTCCCAGTCCAGCCAGGTTCTGACCTGAGGGACAGGCTGGAGATGAGAAAAACCACAGGCCAGAGACCCAAAATGGTCTTTCTTTGTCCAAACTTTACTTCTCCTTTTTGTATATCCATGCTTTACATCTCTCTTTCAAGGCAACGTTCATTTGTACTGCTACGACAAAATGTCTAACATTAAGTATTCTCAAACAAGTCAAGGCAATGCTACAAGACTCTATTTCAGAACAAACATAGACAGCAATCTCTCACAGTTCTGAAGTCTGGGAAGCTCAGGAGCAAAGCATAGGCAGGTTCAGCTGCTGACAAGAGCTCATCTTCCAAAGGAGCAGGGACACCACATTCAGGAGCAAAGTACGAGAGCTCTCTCCCAAAGGAAGAGCTCTCGACTACTGGCTGGAGCCTCTTTTTTTGAAGGCCTTCACCCCGCCCCCCTCAAGGCCTCTCTACATTAGCTCCTTCATTGCCATACCTGGATTCCAGAGGCACACGTGTGATCAGTAGACCTCTATGTGCACTCCTTGAAGGATCTAGAATTGGCAGGTGATATCAATGCAAAACATCTGAAGCCCATGTGGACACCCTGTTTTTCAAGCTTAACAATATACAATCTAGCAGCGCTTCCCAAAGGAGCTTATGCAAACCACAAAAAGATCCAGGGCAGCTGATAAAGCAAAGGTCAGACCCCAACAGAGAATAATCCATGACCTGCTGAGAAAAAGGTATATTCAGCAATTTAGGGTAGAATATTATATAGATGTATTTTAAGCCCATTTGATTTATGGAATTGTTTAGGGTGGAGATCTCTCTCTCTCTCTCTCTCTCTTTCTTTTTCTTTTTTTGCTTTGATGATCTATCTCTTGATGATAGAGGAGTATTAATGTGTCCCAATATTATCATGTTAGGGTCCATAATTGGTTTTATGCCTAGGAATAATGTTTCCCCTTACTTTGGAGTGTTAGTATTTGGACCATAGAGATTTAATATTGTTATGTCTTCCTGATGTATTATTCCCTTTACTATGATGTAGTGGCCTTCTTTATCTCTTCTGATTAATTTATGTTTGAAATCTACTTTGTTGAATATAAGGATTGCAACACCACTTGCTTTCTTGTGCCATATGCCTGGTAGAATTGTTCCCATCCTTTCCCCCTTTGACTGTGGATGTGTCTGGGTGTGAGATGGGTTTCCTGTCGGCAGCATATTGTTGTAATATGTTTTTGGATCCAATCTGCTAATCTGTGTCTCTTGACTGGTGCTTTGAGTTATTCACATTCAGTATTAGGACAGTTATGGTGTTGTGATTCATAGCCATCATATTTTATTAGTTAATTCTCTCTTTCTTGGTTGTCCTTTTGTAGCATGTACTTTTAATGAATTTCCTCTGTTTGAAGGTTTTGAGAATTGTTTGTTCTTGTTCTATTTGGAGTTTATCTTTGAGAATTCTTTGTAATGCTGGTTTTCTGATCCTGAATGATGAAAGTTTAGTTTTATTGTGAAATGTTCTTATTTCACTTTTGACTTTGAAGCTGTTTTGCTGGATATGCTATTTTGGCTGCATATTGTGGTCATTGAGAGATTATAATATCTCCTTCCAGGATCTTCTTGCTTTTAGGGTATGAGCTGAAAAGTCAGAAATGATCCTCATTCGTTTGCCTCTGAATGTGCTTTGACTTTTCTCTCTTGCATCTTTTAATAATCTTTCCTTGATTTCCCTCTTGTAAAGTTTGAATATGATATGTCTTCACGAACTTCTCATTTGATTACACCTATTGGGTGTCCTATACACTTCTTAGATGAGCATGTATGATTCTGTTTTAATATAGGAAAATTTTTCTTTATTCGTTTTGTTGAGAGTGTTCTTTATGCCATTCATCTGTGTTTCAACTTCGTTTTGTATTCTAATTACTCATTTTATCCCAGAAATTTTGAAAATTCTGTTCATGGTCTGTGAGGTTTTTTTTTTGTTTGTTTGTTTGTTTTTGTCATCTGTGCACTTAAGCTTACTCAGACAACCTTCACTATCCTAAGTTCTTTCTTCAAGTGCTGAGATCAATTTTCTGTAGAAATTAATCATTATTAAATTCCTCCATTGAGCCTTTGATTTTGTTGAATATCACTCCCTCTGCCAGACATGTGTGAAATTTTTCCTGACCCCCTGGCCCAGGACCCTGTGCATGCTTGCATGCTATTGACCCACTGTAGGAGGTCATGTGGGCCCTGGGATTTTAGTGAGGAGGATCAGCCTAGGCTTTAGCCACCATGATCTTCCAACCCCAATAGCCCCTGAGTTGGCTGTTATCTGGGCAAATTCTAGAGTTGCTCTTCTGGGTTCAGCTTCTGATTGTCTGCAAATACCTGACAGTATTATGGGGAAATTTCTTTTGGCATTCGATTCCTTCTCACCTGCCTCTATTGTAAGGATGGCTACTGACCCACATCCTCATGGGAAGTCAGGAGGATTCACTGTCTCCTTCCCTATGGAGAAGGTGCTGCATAGTCCCAGGAGAGGCCCAAAGCAGAGCTCCTCTCTACACTCAACCTATCTGTGACAGGTTGGGTCTTGGTGAGATTATGGAGAAGTCTCTTTTGGTAAATTGTCTCCTTCTCACCTACCTCTTTGGTCAAGTTGGCTACTGCTGAACCTCCTCATGGGTGAACAGGCAGGTGGGAGGATCTGCTCTCCTCTCTTTCCCTTCCCTCATGGAGAAGCCACCAATTTGTCCCACATGAGGCACAAAGCAGTGCTCCTGCCTACACTCAGCCTATCAGTGACAGGAGGTTGGGACTTGGCAAGATTGTGGAGTAGTCTGTTTTGGTGACCTGTCTGCTTCTTGCCTACCTCTATCATTAAGATGGCTATTATGGACCTCCTCAGGGGAAGGTGGGAGGCTGTGCTCTTCCCTCCCCCCACACAGAGGCCACCAATTTTTCCCAAATTTGGCCCAATGCAGCATTTCTATATACACTCAGACTCTGTGTGGCACCCTGTATCAATCAGTGTCTCCCCTGTCCGCGTGTTGCTTGGGGAGCAAATGCATTTGCAGTGGCAAGTGACTGGGTCTGAATTAGTTTCTGTTCTCTACTAACTACACCCAAATCTGGATCACCAAGAATCCCCCACTAAATAGCACTGTGTTTCAGTGAGTCTTTCCCAATTCACACACCTTTCAAGAAGTCAACTTTCTGGGTGCTTCTTTGTTTCAAGTCAAAGAGAGTGTCCAATTGTCTCATGCCTGTGGCTCAACATCTTCTTCCTTCCAACTATATCAACATTTTACTCCTTAAGTGATGTAAGGAGTATCTGACCCACGAGTTGCTTTGTACCTGATACTAATTGCTTGTGCTTTTGTATCCCAGTACTCCAAACTTCAGATATTAAGGGAAGAATGGATCACTTAACTTCTTCTTAAAGATAAGTTAATATTGTCTTCCTCAAATGTACACTTATCAATCTCTGTGAATATTGCTTACCAACAGTGAATATTATCATTTGTATTATTTTTCCTCATCTGGTAAGACTACACCTTTCTTTGTTATTTCAATAAAAATTTCATCATAGGCTGAATTTTAAAAAAAAATGGTTAGACTTATTATTTGTATTTCTGCTAATGTAAATAACCTATTCCTGGAATTTAGCTAATTTTTCTAATGGGCTCTTCAGATTTTTATTATAATGAAGATACTGAACATTTGCTTGCCATATAAGTTGTTTAACATGCACACTCAATTTTACAGTCGAAATTTTCAAACATTATAATTTTATCCTTTTATATAGCCAGCCATAGTCCCAACTGTTTTTTTTGTTTTTGTTTCTTTTTTTCTTATCTTGAGACTGGGACTCACTAAATTGTACAGGGCTAAATTACTGAATCTGGGCTGTAATCCTCCTGTTTTAGTCTCCCTAGCCACTGGGATTATAGGCATGCACCACTGTACATGACTAATGGGTTCTTTTTTTAATCTAAATATTTAGTCTATTTAATTTATTTTGGAATACAGCATGATTTGAAATTTTATCATATTTTCCAATGCTCCCAATAACATTAGTTTCTTAAGGCTTACCTTTCTTCATTGATTAAAGGAATTATTTTGTTTAATTGATATGCATTTATTTAGATTTTAATAGATCATGTGATAAGGTATCTTACATTATTCTTAGATCAAAGTTTCATTAATTGTTCTTGAGCATTTATGTTTCATGATTAATGGTAAAGTATTTTTTCCAATTTTCTCATTCTAGAAAATCTCTTAGTCTTTCTATCTCTTTCTTGCTCTCATTCACTGATGAATGTTCATTTTATTGATGTGTTCAAAGAATTAGGTCTTGGGACATGTTTCTTAATTTGTTAGTTTCTTGTCTTTATTAACTTATAATCTTTTCTTTGTTTTCATGATTATTCCATTATTCCATTTTAAAGTTTTATTGAGACATAATTGTTATAGAACAAACTGCATGCTTCATGTACATAATCTGATGAATTTGGACATATATATGCACCTGTGATACTGTAATCATAATTAAGGTATTGAATGTATTCATCATGTGTTTGTGGTAAGAACAGTTAACATGAGATCCACTTTTTGAATGAAATTTTAAATTCATAATACCATATTATTACCTATATGAGGGTATTATGTTATACAGCATATCTCTAGAACTTATCCAATCAAATTGAGAAAATTGGAATGATGCATGTGATAAACTCACAAGAAGTCACACTCTTCCTGCATAGGGAGGAGTAGGGGATAGGCAATGAGTTAGGTGTGTTTAGATAACATCCTTTCTCACAAAAAATAAAAAAAAAAATCCCCCAACACAAACCATATCTATGTTGCTCCTTTTGATCTTTATTTAACTCTTCTAGGTGCAAAAGATGGCTATTGTAGCTTAATCACATTTTAGTATAATTTACTTCATTAGTTTCTTTCCTGTATGTTCCCTGAAGAGGCATACTGTGGCTTTTGTAGCATTTGGACATCAGGTACTAGGCATCATCCCTGTTTGGTTCTAAACTCAGTCACATGCCCTTGCGCCTTAGATCTCCTATGATGGTGCATATAGTTTCCTTTTCCTCTTTTGGTACCACTCATGGGAGGGGACTGGCCTTTCTTTATTCCTATCTAGTTCATTTCATAGAAAATATTTTGGCAATGAGAGGGCAAAGATGGAATGAGAGAGATAATGCTCAGAGTTATCACTTAATCAGCTGATTGATAGAGGAGAACCCTATGGGAAAATGTAAAAAGAACAGGTAGTATGTTCCATAGTAGATATCAATTATTATGAATAATTGATAATAATTATGAAGTAATTGGCTTCATATAAAAGTGTACATACTGAATATGGTCAAATAAAGCAGATACATATGCATGGATTTAAATAATCTAAGTAGACTAAAAAAGCCATTAGCCTATTGGCCATCTCCTTAGGTAGAATTATGGAATGACATAAGTTTTTAAAGTTATTTCCTTCCAATATTATTAAAATCATTATGTTATGATATATTTGTGTACTATAATATTACTCACGACTTTAGTATTCATATAAATAAGTGCATTTAATTAAAGAGAGAGGGGGGTAGATGAGATATGCATTTAGGGATTCTGTTTGTTTTTGAAGACATTCAAGCTGAAACTGTTGTTTCTGTAATTATCGCCCTCTCCCTACAATATATACCGATGCAGCTGACATATATTTGAGGCTCTATCTCCTCCCATTGGAAGGCAGCTGGTACCTTTGTAAAAGCAGCCATTTCATTCTAACTGGGCATTAGCTTAAGCCATCTGCTCTGCAGATTTACCAGTGATCCACAGCCAGGACAGAGTGTTTGAAGTTATGCTTCAGGGCATCTTTAAAAACATTTGTGTTTTTAATCTTCCTTTTGTATTGTCCTACTTCACTCATTATCCATAAATTGCTTGAACATCTTATTCATATCCATCTTCCCCACAAATCCAACTCAGTAGATCAACAAATCAGCCTGTATTTATTGAATTACAATTATATGCAAGATACAGAGAAGGAGCTGCTTTTATAGTTTCAATGTCAGTAGATAGGCTATATTTGAGAGTCTCCATGTCAGTAATTCTACCTGGCCATTTTATGATGAGTAGACTTTTCAGATATTGTTAGTAAACTGTTCAAAGACAAAAATGATTCTAAAACAGACATATGAAAATTGGTGAAAAGAAAAATTATAAGATTATTTATCCTGGAAAATGTAGATAGGTGCTTTAATGGCAGTCAAAATTATCAAAATTATTATAAGAATTGTATTATAATTCTCATAAACAGAAATATACAGGAAAATTTTCAGAATGAGTGCAGTCTTATAATTGGGTACCACAATCTGAGTTTGGGGATATTGCACAGTGAAATATAAATAAAATGCATTAGTCCTCCTGCATTGCAAATTTGTCTAAATTTTGTAAGTAAGAAAGTTAGGATGAGGCTCATGCTTTAAATATGCAAGAACAAAACACATCTTGATTATGATTTACAATATAATGATAAATGATGAATATATTGCATATTTAAATGTTCTACTATCAAGATATGTTTTCTTAAAGTTTGTACTGGTAATTTGGGGGCATTGAATACTGACCAATGCTTAAAGATGTTTTTGTAGCAAATATTTTCAACATGAAAAGAGACTGAAACCTCATCTATAAAATAGGAACATGATACCATTACCTCACTGAATTATTTTCAAGATTAGTATAGATAATATATGTTCTTAATAATTCCCTGAAATATGACAGATATTATTTCTATTTTTATTATTTTACCAAGAATTGCTATAAAAATAAGATTCACAAAAGCAAAATGCCAAGCAAACAGATTTTTGATCAATTTTAGTAACATTTATTGTAAAGTGACCAATAATTTTAAGATGAAACTTAGATGATAACTATGATTATTAGTGACAATAATAGAGCAGACTATGCCATGTGACTATAGGAGGATTATTAAGCTTGCATTACCTAAGTTTCTTATATTATAATCATAGTCTCCACCTCATAGACTTACATGAGAGTTCAGTTGGTTTATACATGTAAAACAGGCGTGAGCAGCACAGTGCATGGCAAGTTTCAAAGCATGTTGTTATGGTTATCATTGTCACTACAAGCATCATTTTCACAAGGCAAAATCTTGAGCTTTAGGCATCCTTCTTTGGATTGATTTATATGACAGTACGCACTAATGGAGGGATTTGGACTGCAATTCCTCTATATGAATCCTAAATGAATTAAATGATAGTCTTAGATAGATAAGGACCAAATAAACAGCTTCATTACTAATAAAACTAGGCTAGAGGTCACTACTTAATCCTATAACAAAAATTAGAATTTCCCCTATTTCCCAAATGGAGTCAATTTCCCAACCTCAAACTCCAGACTGCTATCCTTTCTGGGTAGAGCCTGCTGTGAGGAAGTCTCAATGGAGTAGGAGAGTGTGTGTAGTCAGTGCTAGGCTCCATCAGAGAGTGCTCCCGGAGGAGGCTGAGAAATACTTGCTTAGAGTTTTTCTCCTAAGATGAATCCTTCTTCCTTTCCAGGGATGCAGTGAATGAGAGAGTGAAGGAATAGAAAAAAAAAAACAGATATGTTTCCTACACTGTTCCTTTCTGAGCAGGACAGTACATGTTCATCCTACCTTGAGAATGTGAGGCACAAGATGATAAAGGCATAACTAACAATCTGGGCTTACACACTTCAGATCCAACATCTATTTTTTTCTTCCGGATCATTAAGTAAGACTTAAACTTTTTGCAGTCATGAATTTACTGTCTGGAAAACGGGGCTTTGATGGCCACCACTTCTCTATATTGCAGCAATAGCTAAGAGATTAAAGAGATGACTGCTTTGGAGATGCTCCAAGGAATTCACATAAAAGGGGTCGTTATGTTCAGGTAACATGGACTAGATTATGGTCCTTGTAGAATGCTTACACTTTTAATAGCCAATTTGTTTTTTCTTAGCAATGATTCCTTCTGATATTTTCCATATTTAACCTGGCAGAATTTATTCCAAATTCCCTTTGTTTGTTAGAACCTTGCTTTCTCAAACAAAAAAAAAATAGTTGAAGCATTTTCCAAGATTAGAAAAATATAGTCTTTAAGACTTTCTTGACATTTATGCCAAAATAGGAACATAGCTGAAATTGAGTGGGAACATTTAGAAAGCTAGAATGATAATTGCAAAAGAGGGGAGAAAGTGGAATAATTTTCACTGCTTTTGTTAAAAAGTTTGTGCTTGTCATACAATGCTACATCTTATTTTTGAAATGCATTGAAAGTTGTCTCTAGTTTTATCTCTCAGATGGTGTGGCTGCCAATTCTTTCCTCAGTGATCTGCCACTTGGCATGTTTCCAGTGCTGCCATGTGTGGTTTTCCTTTCCCTCCTCCCTTTTCTAAATAGAGGGAAACAGGTCCATCCGGCATTGGCTTGCAAGCTGTATAATTGGAATTAAAATTAAAGACATGAATGTCTTTAACTCAGAGGGCCAACTGCATTCACAACTGCTCAAGTTTCCATTTCAAAATTTCAAAGAATGTAAATATATATTTAAACATGATAGTCTCAAAGTTTACAAAAGACTGTAGTCTGAGTTCAAGCCAAAATTAGAATAATTTTCTTTGTCAATTTTTAGCTTATTATTTTATTTTCAAACAGATGTCTTAAAAGTGAGATGCAATTGCACTCATCACTGATTTCTGCTTTGTTTTTTTTTCCTTTTTAAATCTATTATGTACTTACCAGATGTTCTTCAATGGATTTTATAACAGTTGATATATCCTGATATGTGAAATTTAGGGAATGGTCTGAAACTTTCTGTACCTTGACAATGTTCATATATATTTTTGTCTAGAAAGCAAAGCATCCATTACCTGTATTCAGAAATAGTAGTGTTTTTTCTTCTTCTAACCTTGTCATTTATTCTTCCGTATTAGTGGCTAATCCACCTAATCATCTATGTGTCAATAGGTATATCCACATATTATTGGTAGGAGTTAGCCACCTGCTAACTCTTAGGGAAAATTAATGTACTTTATTTCACATGTTCTTCCATCTAAGGAAATTGAATTGATCTATACATATGTCATTGGTCCTTACTGAATCTTGAGGAGAGAGTTGGCAGATGTCTTTATGTTACAGATGGTTCCTCATGAGGCTGTACTCTCTGCTAACCACTTGGAAAACTTGCAGTGGACACAGTAGATCTGTCACCAACACAGGTGGCAGTGTCTCTAAGCCTCAGGGTTAGAGGATTGCTATACAGACAGTGGGAATGCATTTCCTTTAGGTTTTACAATCACTTTGTGACATCTGCACTTACTTAATTATTCATAAACATTCATGCTTTCACTATTGCTCTTTATAGGAATAAGTGTTGTTTAGTCAGGGCCTTTAGGAGGAAAAAAGTGGAGGCATGTGAAAAAGCCTCTGGCCATTTCCTCCTTTATTTCTTATTTGTCTCCTCCAAAACAGTAAAGGCAAGGTAGATGAGAAAAGTAAGTGGGCACCCAGTCTTGGAAACTAGTTTATAGAATGTGAAATAATATGCTGCAAGTTTAGTTATGCAAGGATTAGAAACATTATCCTTTTCAATGCTTGCTCTACATTAAGTCCAGTATAAATTCATATACTATTTACAGTGGTCTTATGTGCAGTGAATAAGTGCACATAGCCTATCTCTTTGAATATAAAAGTGTCAGAAATTCGGTCCACTGAATTTCTGAGCTAATAGGCAGAGAATTGACAAATGTGTTACCTGAGTAGACATACTGGATAGTTCCTACAAGTGACTCAATGCTCCTGTTATTACTTGTTGAATAAACTCATGTATATTTTACCTCCAAAAGGAAAAAAAAAACAAAAACAAAAAAAACCTCCCCGCATGCCAGAATAGCTAGTTTGCCTCTGAGTGGTGCACGTTCGAGATTGGCTGTCTGTAGGTGTAAGTGAATTTGAGAAGCAGTGAAGTGGAAGAGACTCAAGGACTATACCAGCTTGCTGCTTTGGAAATACTCCAACACAATGTCAAAACAGTAGGGACTCTGTGCACCTGCCCAAGCTGCTCTTAAAATTAATGACTATTTGTGAGAACAGACAAGAAGGAAAATGTACTTGGTTCACAAGTTACTGGTGTGGATTAGCTTCATTGGTATCTAATGGCTGACTGCCACTGAACTGATCTTTTTTTTGTACTTTTCTGGCTTCTTCCTCAGGATGCCAGAAGCTCTTTGTTTAGCTAGTGCTTTATCTAATTCTGGCACAATCAATTCTACCTCCTTCCTTCTCAGCACAATTGGGAGGACTATATTATTTATAGAGAAGATATTTTATCTCTAATTTAATACCTGAAATCTTTCTATTTTCCTTCCATTATAAAAATCTTCATGTGTCACTTTCTTGTTTTATTCCTCTATCTCTTTTCCTTAAACTACATATAAATCTATCAAGTAATTGAATTCCCAACTTCTGTGGTCCTTTACTTTTGAGATCTATATTCTTAGTTCTTTTGTGAGATAAAAAATTTTAAATCCCTCATCTCAGTGTATTTTCTCTTGCTTTAAAATGCGCCAGTGAAGCAATGATTTATGTATAAACAGATTTATGCATACAGTTTGCTCATTGTTTTGCAATAAATGTCCACATTATATAATGAGGCTGGCATACAAAACGTTTTAGTGCAACAAATTAAAGGTCTCATAATAAGTACATAAATATGTTTTTATTACAAGTCCAACAGAAATCCTTCTTATCTCTGTGTTTGCCTTTAATAAGTACTTTCCTGATAGAAAAGATCACATGATTGTTTAAGTCAGTTCTCTTTAGCACTGGTTTGTGGTCTACTGTCAATGAAAGGTTTACTGTATATATCCTAAATTAGTCTTAATTTATAAACTATACCTTTATGTATGTAACATATGACAATATTATAACAGAAAGTGCATTATGAACAATACCTGTAATCAAGCATTTAAAATTCTACAGAGAAAATAATACAAATAGAAATACTCAATTTTTTTCTTCTGCTCTAAAAGATTATAGTCTATGAACTTAGATGCATATGTTGGAGACAGATAATTCTTAGATCTGAATGGTCTATAGAAGGTCCTTAGAGGATGTTTTGAATTTCAATTCACCTGTCCTCTTCCCTATACCTGCTCAATTGAATCTCTACTTAAGACTGAAGGATAATAATGTATATATTTCATAAATACTTCTCAGTGTTTTTGATGACCAATGTGTGGATCACATAGATGATTTTGCAGTTTGGAATAGCACCATGAAACTCCAGCTAGATGCAATGGATAGAATATTAGGATTCATAAGAGAATTTTGACATTAATGAGACATTGTGTTTGAACTGTGCCACCCCTAAAGATGTTGAAGTGCAAATTCTCAGTCCATGTTAATGATATTATTTAGAAATAGGAGCTTTGCAGATGATCAGGATGAGATCATCAAGCTAGAGGATAACTCAGTGCGATTGATTTCCTTATAAAAAGAACAAATGTGAACACAGACACAGTGATGCATGTGTATAAGAATTATGCTGCCAAAACTAAAGGGTGTACCAGAAGATAGGAGTGAACACTGGAACGAATCCTTCCCCAGTACCTCTGTAGGAACATGGCTTTGTTGATACCTTGATCTCAGACTTCTTGCTTCCAAAACTGCAAAATAGAGCCTGGAGCGGTGGCTCAGTGGTTTCGGGCTTGCCTGGCAAGTGGGAGGACCCGGGCTCAAACCCCAGCACCACGTACACAACTAAGTGTTAGAGCAACTAAGGCCGTGTGAAAAACTAAATAAAATTGTTTTTCCCTTTCTCTGTCTCTCTCACTGTCCCTCTCTCTTAAAAAAAAAAACTTCAAAATAACAACTTTCTGTAGTTTAAGTCATTAGTTCGTGGTGCTTCATTATGGCATCAGGGAAATTAATTAAAAAATGAAAGAAGTATTTGTAACCAAACCAAACAAGCCAGTTGAAACCAAGCTCCAAATGACAAACTACCTTACTTTCTGCTATTTTTCTTATACTTTCCTTTTATTTCCAACACTTCCTATTGGGGAATATCTACTTTTTGAATGGAAAATGTCAATATGTTAGGCAGTAGCTAGCAATGATCAGTGAATGATCATGGCAAGGTCACATGTTTATTTTAAGCTACTTTTAAAGTTTTCTGTAATCTTCTGCCAAGGCAGATGAGTAAATAAGTTGTAGAAGATAAGCAGTGAAAGAAAACATTAGTACATAAACCTTGAGGACACATAAAAGTAAAAGAGATAATGGGGAAGAGGATGCCTCAAGAACAAAGGCTGTATGGGTGTATCTCTTGACAGGACCCATTAAGGTAAAAAAAAAAAAAAACTAGAAACTGTGGCCCCAGGTCCTCTTATTAGCTCAGAAGGAGATATTCTTTAGTAGAACAGGTGCACTGATGTAACTTTGATTGCTATTGACCCCAATCCCCACATTAACATGAGATTGACTTGTAGATGAAGCCCCCCTAAATAGGGTGGCCACCATGACAGTTCTAGAGAGAACCAACTAAGGTCAAAAACTCCACCCCACAACGTGAAGGAGAAGTTGAACATCTGATTGGCAAAGGTTGCTGAAGGAAGACCTCGATTTTCAAATAAATTTGGAGATAGCATTGTCTCCGTTGTCGTTCTCTGCCCAGAGACAGCCCACTCTCTTTTTCTCTCCTACCCCCCTCTCTCGTGCTTCCTTCTTGAGACTTACATTGCTTTTATTTTACTTTCACCTTTAATAAAATTCTATTGCATGACTTTTGGTGTTTGACTTTAAATTTTCTTTCATTGGAACACAAGGACAAAGGGTTGGAGTTTCAGCTCCCTACTTTCCTGTGACAAATACATAATAATATCATCGAACTGAGAACAACATTTAATTTATATGCTGATATAAAATAAATATACACATTCTTAGAAACTTAAAAATGTTATAAAAGGAAAAAAGATTATAAACAACTACCATAGATATTTCAGTCTATTCTAATGTACTATTTTTCTCCACCATGTACTATTTTGAAAGCATATTTGAGAACTTAGTAAATATTATATATTTCATAAGCATGGTTAGAGTGAAAATGATGTATCTACATTCTCAAACTTTTAAAACTTCCACAGACCTCTGGTTAACAATAGTTATTTATCTTTGCTCCATGAAAGTAATAAATTCACATGGACAAAGTGAATAAGAGAATAGATGACAGCATATAAGAGGTGTCAACAAAATTAAGGAAGATAGAGCAAAAGACAAATGACAACTGACTTAGGTTGAAATCAAAAGAGAAATATTACTGCAATGGAGAGATGAGTCACCCCTTTCTTCAGAAACCTTGAAATACTCAGGAATTGGAGGCAGCAGATAAATCTAAATTTGGAGAAAGGAATTAAAAATAGGAAGAACTATTAAAAATTTTTATACAGAACGAATTTTAAATCTTAAGTAAGGGGATGACCTTCTTATTTATTGCAGAGTGCTGACTCTAACCAAATGAAGTTTGCACTTAATAAAACAATTCATAATCAGTTCGATGGTATATCTTAGAATATATGCACAGTTTTTCATGATTCTAATTTATTTTGCTTTTAAGTGACTTTTTATTAACCTGGTGTAGTTTAAAATGCAAGAAATGATTTCATAAATTTTTCTTCTTAGATATAAAAGGAGAAGTGCATACTGAAACTTGATTAGAATTGAAAGCTTTTATGTGTATGGCTAAACTGCCTTAATGTCAGTGTTTGTGAATAGTTCACATAAAGATATTTTTCAGTGTTTGTAGATTTCTTTCAACATAAAGGTAATTGAGGAGTAATTTAGTCATTATGACTTCAGTTGTGTGTTAGAATCATTAGTTCACAGATTTTGGGGGTGAAATTTTCTTGGAGTGAAATTCTTCTAGTTTGCTCACCTGATATTACAGAGATATGGTTGCAATACTATATATTATATACAAGAAAATAGTTGTTACCTTTATAATGGATGTTTATTTAAATTAAAAGATTGGATTGCGATTTTAAAAAAAGAATCTACATGATACATTATAGTCAAAGTTCATATACTTGTCATGTAGGACTCAGGTAGAATTGGAGATTCCACAATTCTGAATTGCACAAATTTTTAGCATGAAGTATGTTCAGTATTCTTCTAAGAGCATTAGGGTGGTTAGAAATGTGCAGTATCATGCAATTAAGTATCAAATGGTGAACTGCACCAATTAACACTATGAACTCTTTTCTATTGTTTGTTTCATCTTTGAAGTTTTCAGAGAATTGCTTTAAAATAATGTAATTCAAAATAATTTAATAACTTATTTAATAAACTTGTGTTTTTCCTGCTTTCCCTCCCCCACTTCTTGTGATGGGTAGTTAACTCAGGTTCAGTGCATGCTAGGTAAATTCTTTACCACTGAGCCACACCCCTAGGTAATAGACTTTTAAGGTAAGGCTATCTAAAGCTATGGAATTTTTTGATTATTGAATATGTGAGTTATAGGTAGGAACTGAAATAGGAGAAGATGATGAACTGCAGGTAGCCTCTATATTGGATTATAAGGGTTATAGATTATGCAGGTAACTAAAACTACTGGATCTTTTACAAATGACATTGGATTCTGCCTAGAGCAAATATCTGTTAGGGAAAGTAAGAATCTATTATTACTTACGGAATATTTGTACCATTTTACTGTTTTTCTTTCCAAAAGTGATCAAGTATATCTGTGTCAATTTATTCTGCCTTGCCAGACGTATCTCTTGCACTGTTGATGCAGTATACAAGATTTCTTAGTGGGTACCATTCCTAGCCACAAAAAAATGCACTGATGATTAGAGTAGTTAAATTTTAAGATACTCCAGTGGCAGTGATTTCTCTCCTCTCTTTTCTTGCCAATCAGCTATTTTTAGATAAAATTTCTACATTAATGTATTAGAATTCCATCAGGTTTGTACCTTACCATAAACATACTGATATGGATCATATTTAATAAAATAAATCAAATTCATTATTTTCTTCTCTAAAGAAAATACACTAAAGAGCATATTCTTTTTTTTAAATTTTTTATTTTTGAACAACCATAAAACCATACAAGTTTTTAACAAAGTAATATAAAATGTGTATATAATCTGGATATTGCAATTACCCCCAGGAGTGCCCCCCCCAATTACCCTCCCTTATCCCACCCTTCCCCGTCCCACAATATCTCTAAAAAAAGTTTTAGGTTGTAAAACATTATTTCTTATCTGGATTTAACACATGCTAATAGACCAACTTTATCACTGTCCAGGGTCTAGTCCCCACCTCCACAGATGAGTGAAGACATTTGACCCTTGGTTCTCTGGGTTATGCTGATTTCACTCAGCATGATCTCTTCCATAGCCATCCATTTACCTTCGAAGGCTGCAAGGTCATTGTTTCTAATTGCTGTGTAATATTCCATGGTATAAATGTACCACAGTTTTTGGATCCATTCTTCCAGTGAGGGACATCTGGGTTGTTTCCATAGCCTAGCAATAGTAAATTGTGCTGCTATGAACATCGATATTGCTGTGTCACTATAA
>PVKS010022796.1:0-33208 GCA_004027875.1 Aplodontia rufa
AGGAGGAGGAGGAGGAGAAGAAGAAGAAGAAAGAAAGAAAAGAAAATAAAATTCCTAAAGGCAGAACATTGGGAAGGAAAGCCTCCTTCATTAAAGATCACTTTCAAGCAGCTGTCATTCTGTAATGTGTTTCAGACAAGTAGAGGAGAGTCCAGATGAATTGTGGGATGAGAAAACTTAACTTGTAGGCACATAATAGTTAATTGGCAACCCAATATGGCTGCAAATGCACAACCGAGATAAAATCTCAGTAATTCCTGACTATTTGAGTCCATCTATACAAGTCTTAATTAATAGAATTCTATAAAGGCTTTTAAGAAATGATCATAACACATAAATAAATTATAATTTGCATAAAACTTGAAGATCATTTTTTTACCAATGGTGTTTAAAATCTAGTTGATTATTTACAGTATTGTTGATATAGATTATAGAGCAGTGGTATCTGCTCTAATCTAGCAAAAAATATAATGAAAGTTACATGAACATTCTCACAAAGATATTGTCAAAAATAACTCAAGTCTCACTTTTTTTTACACTCATCTTTAAAAAACCATGGGAATTAAATGAAGCAAAGCAAAAGCAAGCCTACAATGGCATTGTGAATGCACTGCTTATTAATCCTCTTGCAAAATGTATCTTCTATAATCCTCAGGGAATGTACTATGATAAAAATCAATACCAAAACTTGTCACTACAAAATTTCCAAGATTTTAAAAGTCCTTCTAAGGAAAAAAAATGGGGCATACATTTATATTACATAGAGTATTTAATAGAAAACAGATCAAAATAAATCACACTGAACACTTGATGGATGATTTAGCAAGACAAGAGCATCACATAAAGTAAAAGCTGGAATTACAGAAGGTACTGGCAGAGTTATGCCTCTTGGAATCACTGAAATCTGTAAAATGTGAGCTGGGTAATGGCTTGAGTGAGATTTCAGCAGAAAAATTATTTGGCACCCAGAGGTACCATATCTGGTATACATGCTGTGATTTTGGACAAGTATCTCCACTTCCCTGTGCCCCCATTTCCCCAACTACAAGTTGATAATAATAATACATCTCTGTTTTAGTCAGTTTTTTGCTGCTGTGACCCAAGGACCTGACAATAACAATTTTAGGAGGAAAGGGTTTATTTAGGGATTCATGGTTTCAGAGGTCCCAATCCACAGAAGACCAACTCCAGTCCACAGGGTTCAATGTGAGACAGAAGCAACATGGCAGGCAGGCATGACTCCAAGAAGCCGAGGGCTCAAAGCATCACACGGGAAGCAGAGCAGAGAGAGAAGCTCCACGCCAGATACAGAATATGTACTCCAAAGGCACACCCCAATGACCCCCTCCTCCGGCCACATCCTACCAGCCTACAGCTGAGTTAATCTCCTTACTTAATAACTCACTGATTGGGTCAAAGCTTTCACAACCCAATCATTTCACCTCAGCCTTCCTGAACTGTCACATGTGAACTTTTGGGGGACACCTCACATTCAAACCATAGCAATCTCATAGGTGGAACATATGATCAGGCATGTGCTATTAATGTATTGGACACTTCCAAATCAAATCTGTTTCAATCAGTTCTGAGCCAGATAACAGAAAAAAAAGTAGCTGCTAGAGAATAATTTGCAGGTAAGGATATCTATGACAGGAAATTGTTATGATAACAACAATAATTGATAAGTGAATTCATGTGAGCAAAACCACCTTTATAAATTTAATGGGTATAAACAAACACCAAGGGTAACCTTTAAAAAAATCAAGTTTTAATTTACCTACTTTTATTCCTCCTACTAGCTTCAAAAAAATGTTCCTTCTATCAGGTTCATTTACACTTTAAATGCCAATA
The DNA here is from genome assembly GCA_004027875.1 of Aplodontia rufa. Taxonomy (NCBI): domain Eukaryota; kingdom Metazoa; phylum Chordata; class Mammalia; order Rodentia; family Aplodontiidae; genus Aplodontia; species Aplodontia rufa. The sequence continues at coordinate 1,852 of PVKS010022796.1, forward strand.
ATTAGTGTGATAGAGTATTTTTGTTCAAAAATGCAACTATTCTTATAATCATATTATAGAGACAGTCACACATCAAGCATCATTATTATATTGTTTCTTAGATTAAATTAATACAGGTGTGTTAGTCAGCTTTCCATTGCTGTGACAATGGACAAAGGCCTGATATAATCAAATTACAAACAAAAGTATACTTTGTCTCCTAGTGTCAGAGTTTTGTTGATGGCATCTTGGCCCCTTTGCCTCTAGGCCTATGGTAAGGCAGAGCATCATGGTGGGGACCACATGTTGAAGAAAGCTGTGCACCTCATGGCACCCAGGAAGCAGAGATAGAGGGGAAGACTATTGTCCCATACTCCCCTTCAAGGGAACCACCAATCACCTAAAAACTCCCACCAGACCCTACTTCTTCAAGTTTCCACCACCTTCCAATAGTGCCATGGGCCCCAGCCATTGACAATGGGCCTTTGGCAGACATTCCAGATCTAAGCCACAGCAATTGAATACTTCCTAAAGACCAATTTTGATACATCAAACCATGCACAGAACAATTCAGAAAGATTGAAGGCAGAAAGAGCAGCTTAAAGCCTACCAAGATAAACTTCATCTTCTTCACCCACTTGCCACGGGCTAGCTAAGGCATCTTATAAATTATAATGAATTATAGACCAGGATATGGAATCCTTCTATGAAAAGGACTTTTTCACAGACCTCCATAAAACCATCGCATCTTCTCATTGTAAAATGAATTCTGCATATTAAACAGGGCATGCTGGTAAGCTGCTCTCTGTTACGTCCCTTCCCAACAGTTGTAGTCCATATTTCTCAGGTCAGCTATGTTTTGTTTGTGTGCCTGTTTATGCCAGTTGCATATATTTGCTATAAATATAAATTAGTAAAATGAAGTGTTTCAAAGAGAGATGCTTCTTCTTTGTGTCTTTGTTTGACTTGCTTCCCAGAAAACAGGGTCTCAGGCAAGGATTTACATTGGGATAGTTAATATGATCCCAAGAATGAAGAGAAGAAAGAGCAGAAAACCAAAATAGAAGTGTATTGTTGACCTGTCATGGCTCTGAACAACTGGAACTGAATGCCCCCTGGAAACTTGTGAAAAGCTGTGTAAAGTGGACAGAATAATGAAGTCTTTTTCTAAATGGGCTCATCCTCCAACAATGTACGGTTTCCTATAGGGGCACAATCCCCTTGCACTTTTGTGAGATTCCTACACCCATGTGTGCAGGGGATTTCCCTAAGGCGTGAGATACTTCACACCTTGGCATTGGAAAACCTTGGTGGGTTGTCTTAGCCCAGCTGTGACAGCTGCAACTATAGCTGCAAAAAATAGGCATAAGAAGATGCAAGGTGTCTAACACACTATGAAAAGATAAGTTGATCACTTTAGAAAATGATAAAGGCAAAGAGATAATAAAATATTTCTATCAAATTTGATGTGGGTAACGTGACCATAAAAGGTCAGGAAAACAATTATAGAAATTTTCAAATTGTTTCATAAAGGGCTCTAATTTCTCACTCCAGTGGAACTAAAATGAGTTTGAATATCATACAAATGCACTACACTTGTGGTAAATGCAAAAGGGCTATGGATAACTCCAGGAGAATTCATACTCAAAGGATAAAGCTCTGGCTCTATACTGAAAGACTGATGAATATATATGTATTTATATTTTTCTATTATATAAAAACTAAGATATGGATGTGTCAAGTTTCATCATTGCCCACATTATCCAAATTTTCCTAATGGTACAAATTATATAGATTTATTATATTTTCCTAAAATTCAAAATAGAATATTGCCAGGTAAAAATGCTCCTGAAATTATCTGATATATATGGTACACATTATTGCCACATATTTGTATGTTACTTTAATTAATAAAAAATTCTAATCAGCCAGTATTCCAAACATTAGTCAGTAGCTGCTACCTTTATTCAGGCAAAAGACTCCTAATATTTCCCATCCTCGTAAAATGTTTCTGAAGTAGTCAACCTTTGCTTAAAATCCATTGGCCTGGGATGAAATTCAAACTTATCATTGTAGTTCATGAGCCCATTCACATTCACTCATTCATGCCAGGCACGATGGTGCACACCTGTAAACGCAGCAGTTCAGGAGGCTGAGGCAGGAGGATTGAAATTTCAAAGCCAGCCTCAGCAACTTAGAAAGACCCTGTCTCAAAATAAAAAATAAAAAGGGTTGGGGATGTGTCTCAGTGGTTAAGTGCCTGGGTACCAAAAAAAAAAAAAGGAAGAAAGAAAACAAACAAAATAAAACAAAACACACATTCACTCATTCACTTTAAAATGGGCATCTTCTGTATGCTCTGTCCCTATAACTCTCTAACCTGATCACTTACCATACCTTTTTATACTCCATACTCTAGCCATTTGAGCTTTTCTCTAGCAAGGTTTGCTGGGTGGTGGCTGAACCCTCTGGCTCTACTAAGGGCTCTGCTCACCTTGGTACTCTTTGGTATTGGCCAGGCATTCCTCCTAAGCAAGGTCACATTAAGTAGTGATCTCCTTCCCTCTGGCCCTGGCTGTCTTGGCCCTTTCTAGTCCTTTCCAGAAAGCTGCATGCTGCATTGTAGTCATACTGTCTCTGTTTTATTTTTGCTTTGCATTCCAGAAAAAAAAAGGAAAAAGAAAAAGAAAGCTTTCCTGAAACCCTCTCCACTGGCAGTGAGACAAACACATTTCACCAGTCATAATCACATTGCTTCTCTGCTTTGGACAGTTGTTTAGTTTAGACCAGAGGATCACCTACTACTCATGATTGTTCCAGGGGTGGCACTGCCTCAAAGTCCTTCAGTCCCACCTCTTTCTATTATGCATCAGTTTTACAGTCTTGTTATGCTCACTGTTTAACAAAAATTAAAATAGGTCTTTATTACATTAAAAGGGAAAAATGAAAACTTAGTGGTCAGAGAATGGAATTACCAGTAGTTAAAGAAAATAGGATAGAATTCTTCATACAAGACTTAAAAAAAATTTTTAAGCTACATGTTTTAAACCAAAATGACTTTACTTGGAGTGTGAGGAAAAAAATTCTTTGCAAAGTTATTTTTTAATCCCAGACAATGTGAATTACTCCAAAGTATAAACTAAAGAAACTTCATTTTACTTTTTATTGCAATAGGCTAGCCTCCTTCCATAGGTCGGACTTGATCAGTCACTAGAGCTAGCCAAGAGTAGAAATATTGTTATCTGTATATCACCTGCAGTTAAAACCAAATCAGCCTTCAACAAATGTTTTGTAGGATAACATTCTAATTCAATTTTAGACTCTAAGATGCCTGATAGAGTAAAAATGGAGTTTTGAGTACAAAGTCCTGTGCAAATGAAGGCAGCATTGAGGGAAACAGCGTAACAAGCCCTGGCTGTAAGACCTTGAGCAAGTCCCTTCTCTTCTTTGGGTCAGAGTTCCCTACCCTGTGACAGGAAGGAATCAGATCAAGCTGTTTCAAAGATCATTTTCTAAATGAATCATTGATATCACCTCAATATAATAATTATAATTAGATTTTATTTATTACCTGCTAATGTTTAAAAATAAAAATTTAAAAGTTTTTATTCTTTTTCAACATTTACTTGGACTGTTTTCTGTCATTCCTTTCATGCTTGATTGACACATGAAACACAGATGTCTTTTTTTAGCATTAGGATTGTGCAATTACTTTTTTTCCACGTTGGGTTCTGTCCTCTGTTGGTCTTCTTTTGCTTCATTCCAAGGCACTTCCCTTATTCTCTGATGTGGGTGTTGACAAGCAATGATACAGACGTCCAGCATGTCCAACCTTGCTTGTCAAGGCTGTTCACCACCCCTGCCGTGGACTGGTGGCCAACTCACCTGCTAGGAAAGCCAAAGGCTCTCTCTTCAAGATTCAGGATAGACACAGCATTTTCTCCAAAATCCAAGGCACTGGTGGGAAAGGGATGAAGTTCTGCAAACATTACACTTTGCTGTTGAAATTCTCTGAGCCCCACTCTGGCATCCCATTGTCAGTGCATTTAGTGATGATTCATGGAGCAAAGGGAGCTGAATTGAGAGAAAAAGGCTTTGGTCTCCCTTGTCATGGTAGGGCATATCCATTTGAGAGTACAGGATCTTTTCTATCTTTCAATAAATACTGGCATGAATTTCAAAAAGTTTCAAATTGAGGCCTTCCTTTACAACTGAAAGGAAGATTAAAATGTCTGGCACTAAAAGTATAGCACATACACACATATGCACGCACACGCACACACGCACACATGTGCATACCACCTGACACTTGTTGCAGTAGGCTTAGAAACAACATTAATGACCACCTTGACAGTTTTGCTATATTGCCCCTTCAGTATCCATTTACAAGCACTATTTTGAATGTCTACCAGGTGCCATGTCCCGCATGAGGCACTGGGGACACAGAGATGATCTCTGCTTTAGAGGTTCACCATTCAATGGGAAGACATGCAGGTAAAGAGACAGTGGATGTAGAGGGACATACTGAAATAAATCTTGTCTATTAACTTGAAACTTGTCACCAGTTTTATGGGCTTACTAGTAAAAGGCCTCTGAACTGAAATGAACCAAGCAACAGTAAAAGATCATTACTGAATACACTGCTATGCTATTGATTAGCTCCTATTTGTCATATACATTAATGATGAAAAGCAACACATAAGTGCTAAGTGTGAGTATTTTCACCATCCAGTTAATAACTTAATTGTGACATTTGGGTTATATGTCAAGCTTCAAGCAACATTCAAACTATCACTAAAATGCAACAGTATGGTGTCATCAAATATAGTGATCCAAAGATGATAAAATTTTATGTATGTTTTTATGCATTGCCTATGTACAAGTCAGCACATCTGTAACAGTAATTTGTAATGGACATAAATTGATATTAATATGATAACTTATATTTAAGGTAACTGTCCACTTTGTCTCATAGTCCACAAAATGCGTAATAATCATGAGATACATAAAGTCTCCCCATGGGAGCTATGCACTGGAGTCAAGGGAAGAAGTCAACCCATGTAATGTGGCAGAGAAGAGTCAGGAGAAAAAGCACTCTGACTTACTCACTCCTGCCCTTCTATATCCAGCCAGCTCCGTACTGGCTGAACCCAACTAGAAGCCAGAGGACTATGGAGAGAGAATTCTTGATGCAGTCCACACAGGCCAATCTCCCAAGGAACATAGTAGGGTGGGAAAGACAAATGGAAGGTCCTCTGCTCAGGAGCAGTAGTAGTAAAAGTGTTCAGAAATGTGGGCTGGATGTCAGCATAAGTTCAGTGTTTGGCATTTCTTTAACCCTGTGCCAAGGGTGTAGATTTGAAGACTGAGAATAGACTGTTAATGCCATGTTCTATTAGTTACAGTTATGGTTTAGAACTGAGGAGCCCCCAAACGCTCATGTGTGAATCAATGCAAGAAAGTTTAGAGGTGAAATGATTGGGCTATGAGCATTTTAACCTAATCAGTGCATTAATCCCCTGATAGAAATTAACTGGGTGGTAACTGTAGACAGCTAGGGGATGGCTAGAGGAGGTAGGTCATTGGGGGAGTGCGCTTTTGGGGTCTATATTTTGTTTTTGCTGAGCAGAGCTCTCTCTTTCTGTTCCCTGGTGCCATGTTCCCAGCTGCTTTCCTCTGCCACACACTGACACCATGATGTTCTGCCCCACCTTGGGCACAGAGCAACGGAGTTGGCTGTCTAAGAACTCTGAAGCCATGAGTGATAAACTTCTCCTCCTCTAAATTTGTACTTGGTAGGTCTTTCATTGCTCTTCAGCAGTGAAAAATCTGACTAAAATACTTAATAAGAAAGCTAAGCTTAGGAAGATAATTAGTTATATGTACAATATGAGACACCAAAAAAGGTGAATAAATTGGAATGAAAGGCTGCAGTCAACATAACTCTTTTGTGGGGAAAATGTCATATTTTAAAAAACATATTATGAAATAATCCATCATGAAAGAATAGCAGTAGATGTAATAACAACTTGAAAGTTTTAGTTTGCTAAACTAATACAACTTGAACGTTTATTTTGAAATGGGAAAATGTTTATTTACAATCTGAAGATGGAACTAGATCTATTGTCAGAATATAAGCTATTGCATTTAGAAAATTGGAAGGCTCAACAAGGTGAAGATCAGAAACCATGAAAGTCACATCCCCAAAAAATCCTGCTGAGTGCTCGCTTCGGCAGCACATATACTAAATTTGGAACGATACAGAGAAGATTAGCATGCCCCCTGCGCAAGGATGACACTCAAATTCGTGAAGCGTTCCATATTTTTACAACCTAATACTTTTTTTAGAGATATAGTGGGAAGGGGAAGGGCGGGATAAGGGATGGTAATTGGGGGGGCACTCCTGGGGGTAATTGCAATATCCAGAATATATACACATTTTATATTATTGTGTTAAAAACTTGTATGGTTGTTCAAAAATAAAAAATTTAAAAAAAAAGAAAGAAAGAAGGAGGAAAAGTTATGCAAGCCATTCCTTTATAAATTAAAATTACAAAGTTAAAAAAAAAAATCCTGCTGAGCTCAGTGCCTTAGCCCTGTCCCGGTCCTTGTCTCTACCAGAGATCCAGAGTAGCTTTGTGTTGGTAGTCGAATAGAGTCATTCTGCTTCTAGATGTAATTTGAATCATTTCTTTATGCACCTTTAATTTTTTCCCAGGTGAAAGGTTTGAAGTACTTCAGAGGATTGGCAATTTCCCAGTAATTTTTCATTTAAACCATATGCATAAAAAAATCTGACACCACTCATTTGTTCTTAGACTTCTTTTTCTCTTCAATTTAAGATTGTTAAGTGGGTCATTTTAAAGTAGATACTGACAAGAAACATGTTATCATGGGGGAAAAGAGAAAGCTAATAAGCTTCAAGCATTTATTATGCACTAAATACATACTTCACTACATTTACTATAAAATGATGCTAACATTTCTGTTCCCACTCTATTGGTGTAAAATAAAATAAAACTTGGCTTAATGAAGCCAATGAGTTAACCAAGCTGCAAATAGCAGGGTTCAAACCCAGGATGAACAAATTTTTGTTGTTGTTGTTGGGACACTTTAAGCTTTGTTTTCCTTTGTAAATTGCCATTGTAATTTTGCTCTAATTAACTTTCATGAACAATAATTAGAGATAAAGCACACAAGATATTTTAAAAATGTTCTGTTGAATTATAATCAATAGAGGAGACCAGCAATGAAGTTCATAAAACTCTGGGCTGACCAAAGCTCTCCCCTAGCTGGTATCTGTCAGTGCTAAGTTATTCTATTCCTACACATTTATATTGTCAATCCAAGTATTTATGTGACTTGCTAACAAATCATATTATACCATCTCTATACAGTTTTTTTTTCATTTATGCACACAGAATATTCAAAATTGCTAAGAAATTACAAAAAGAAAGAGGGGGAGATGCTTAGTGTAAGCCATGTGAATGAGTTATCATTTGTGATCATATATAAGCCCTGCTGAATCTTTTTGGAATCATTTTTAAAGTTATATTGTACTACATTATAATAGCTCAGACATGTTTTTAAAATATGCAGCATAATTTTTAGTATTCATACAACATCAAAGCAATTGATAAACCCATTGCAAACTTCATGTCTTAAATAAAGAACAGTCAGTTATGTGAGGAACTCCACCAGGTAATACTTGATCATCAAATTCAAATATATGAGGAAATAGTACAACTGCATTTTTCAGGGTTGCAACTCCATTGTTTGTGTTATTTCAGAGTACTGTGATTTCGACTAGCTTGCATTTCAAGCCTCAAAAAGCCACACACTGTCTCACTGAGGTCCATTCATATTCCTCTGAATCCCAGGACCAGGGCATGAAAAAAGTCTTGCTGCACAGGAAACCAAATTCACTCCCCAGGGGCACCCAGAATTTTCCCCAACGGCAGCATTTGACCCCATGGACCACAGTGCTTGTTTTCAGTCATCAGGAGATAGCAGTTGGTAGCTCTATTGTCATGGACCTCTGGGAGAGAATTATAGTCTGCTTTCCAACCACATGACCCAGAGCTCCAGTCACAGGCTGCTAATGTTGATCATATGACAAATAATGAAACCATCCTGTTAAAAGCCTTCAGGAGTCTATTCAAAAGATAGAGCCGAAAAGAAGACAGATAAACAGTGGGAGCTCCCACCTACTCCTTCCCCTTGCCACTCACAGCTCTTCCGCGTGCAGGCGGCAGCCCTCAGTCACTTAAGACTGTTGTGATGAGAGAGATACTCATGGTGTTTGACTTTATTACAGCCGAGCCAAATCAAATGCACAGGCACTGCTTCCTTAGATGTCTATATTTCACTTAAACTGGGATAAAGCAAAGAAACTGGAATATTGTCTCATCATGCATTCTAAATCAGCCAGGGTAGAAAATAATGGGGAGTTAATCAGATCACTGAAACTCTAATTCACTTGGTATTGATCGGGCAGATTCCTAATGGGATGGCAGACCAATTTCAAATTACAGTAAGCTGACTTGTCCTGGAATACCAATGACCGGGCTGGAGGATGAGCCAGGAAGACCATGAGCTCTGCTCTTCTGATGCTCCCGCCCAGCTGGCAAGCTCCAATGCATAATCCAATGCGGCATTTAGCTAATTAATAGGGGATTGATGAAAGGTTCAGTTTTGAAAGCAGCCATCTCACTTGAGTAAACATGGGACCAGAGCCCCATGGGGATGGCTAGTCAGGTCCTTGGAAGGTAGGTATACAATGAAAGCTAATGGAAAGTAATGCAATTAACTCAGGCTTTTAATTATATTAATCAGTGACTTCATAGGAGCCCACTGCATGCAGAATTCACTCCTTAACTCTGTCAGCTCCATGTTTCTGATTCATGTCTGAACAGAACTGAAACCTCAACCTGCAGAAATAGGGGCAGATATATTTATATGAGTTCTTTTTCCCCATGAATAGTTTTTCTGATAAGGAAGACTGAAGAGAACAAGAAAAAGCAGAAGAAAGGAGGCAGAAAGAGGCAATAGGCAATAGAGAGCACTTGCAAAGAAAAAGTAAACTAGGATGTCTTAATTAAAAACTTTGTTACTCGATGCTTTCTTCTACTTCATATTATTTGTCCTGGCTGAGAACAAATGACCTATGTATTTACACAGAGTGAGAGCAGGCTATAGACCCAGATGATTCATTTTTACGTTTTAGAAATAGCTCTATACTCTCAGGTAAAATACTGAAATGGATGAGTTTGTTCTCATGAACAACTTCTTAGCCATCTTTCCCTCTCTTCTGTGTACATCTGTGTGTGTGTGTGTGTGTGTGTGTGTGTGTGTGTGGAGTCAATGTGTATTTCATGTCTGTGTGTGGTGTACATTTGAGTGCCTTATGCACTCTCTGCATGTGCATATGATGTCTGTGTATGTGTGTAACATGTGCATGTGTGTGTTTGCACACAAGCACATACCTATCAGAATCCCTTTCTCCTAGTTACAGAAATCACAGCAGCAGGCAACTATCGGATAGACAGGATGTAAGGTCAACAGCTTCCAGTAAGTCTCTTAGCTTCATGCATACATACAGACCCCAGATCCTTACAAAGAAAAAAAGTGTTTATTCTCATGCAGGGCTCTTTATGCCTTATTTTTCACTCTATGAACATATCCCTTAGGTGGTTTACCTAAGAAGAAGGCAGCTTGACTTTTAAAACTCCGACCTAACAGGGTCAGTGTTTAAACAGAAAACACTTGGTGTTTTGAGGATTTTCCTATTATTAATCAGATATATTAAGAACTCTGTTTCACAGAAGAGAAAATTGTGGCATTAGTTGTTAATCAATTTTCCTAAGTTTTTGTGTCTATTAGGCCAAGCATCTGGTATTCTACCAACTTTAAAGATAAGATCCCTGACCGATGGGCTAGCCTGGCCAGTAGCCTGAGCTGCACAGAGTGAGTAGGGAGAACAGGGAAGCAATGTCTGCTGATGATGTAGCTGAGATCTGACCTAATTTTAGTCAATCTGAGGATTAATCAGCCATACTCCCCCGTGCTAATACTACACTAACCAACTTCAGCTCTTAATTCTAACATGAATGTCATATGTGAATAGATTACTAAAATAAAACAGCATAAAACAGTCACAATTCACTAAGGAAATAGAGAAGCAAACCACAGTATATGAATAGTACATAACATTAATTGCTATCTAAGTAAAATCACAGTTAATATATGAAATGTCATGTCATATCCAAGAAAAAAGGGATTTCTGTCTTTGTCTCAGGAGTTAGCCTGGTCCATAGGAAGCACTAATTAAGCATTTATTAAATGAATGTGCTGAATGAATAAAATATTTATATGCAATTATTCTAAGTGAAAAAATAGAATTAGGGCTGGAGAGGTGGCTCAGCAGTACGGCACTTGCCTGGCATACGTGAGGACATGGATTCGATCCCCAGCACCACATGAATAACTGTCAGAAAAACAAAAACCAGATGAAAAAATAAATAGGATTGATTCTCTCTCCCTCTCTCTCTCAAAAAAGAAAAATAGAATTAGAAATTATATGTACTTATTGGTTAAAACTCTGAAGTAATTTTTTTGGACAGTGTGAAAAATAGAAGAAACCAAGGAGATTATTAAACACTAAGCTGTTTTAATGTGAATCTTTAAGAAAATATGATCAAAACATGTAGTCATCTGATTAGTATTCTTGTCTTTTATTTTTAATGTAAATATTTAAATTATAAAGGCACAGGTCTTATAATATATAAATGATACATCTAGGCACTATAACCTAAAGAAATTCTAGCATATCAATACAATTCAGCCATATTTTTAATAGCGGAAAAATAGTAACCACCCAAATAATCATTAATAAGAGAAAAAAACTAATCTATAAAAATGAATACTATATAGAAAATGAAGTAACAAAATTTTTATATTGTTAAGTGTAAATAAATAAAAACATGAAAATGTTTATTTTAAATAACATAAAAAGATATATAGTGTATAAAATTGTTTATTTACACATGTTATATATTTCATATGCACAAAAAGTACAAAGAAGAATATTACAACTACACATGAACTCACTAAAGTCTTACTTAACACATTAACATTTCACCACATTTTTAAAAAAATCTTAAAAATCTTCAATGTTCCTGTTTAAAAACATTTACCATATGTTCTTATCTGTAAACAACATAGTGCTATTTATTATAATACTATTTACTTATAAAATAAATGGTATATACACTATAATTAAATGGCATATTTCTTGTGTATGTGAAACACATAACACATAGAAATAAAAATTTTAATAATAAACAATTCAATATTTTAAAATAAATATTTTTACTTGAATTTCAGTTTGCATATCATAAATCAAATCATTTCATTTTCTTGTTCTTTTTGATCATGAGTTAGAAAATAACTAAAGACGGACAGAGGGGAGTCTTCTCTTCCACTGGAACTTATGCCTAGAGTGATTTTTACATGTCTGCACCAACTTTGATAAAGCCCATATGTCAAACAGAAGTGAATGGGGTCCTCAAGGTAAACGGCAGAGGTGAGAACCAGACCAAGGTCAAGTCAGTTCCCCAACAATGTAGGCCCAAATCCCATGCATCATCATACGCATTCACAAGGGATCACAGTAAATTCAGGCTTGGACAATGAGCTATGTGAGCTCTCCACTCAGTGAGCCCAGCAATAGGAGACTGTTGGAGTCCCCCAAACCAGGTAAGTTACCCATCACTTTCAAACCCATTGGGGTTGCTCTTTCCATCTTGTAGAGAGAGGAAAATTCTTCAGGAAGGGTTTCACAGTGCTCTGAGTATGCACAGTGGCTGGTGGCTTTCTATCAGGGTGACCTAATGGTAGTGACAGGGAAATAGTTGAAGCAGCACAATGGCAAAGGACATGGGTATCATAAGGCCTTCCTACTCTTCCTTGAAAGAAAGAGAAGGATGCTACTTGTATTCCTGGGACCCAATGTTAATGTATTCACCAGATGCAATAAGAATTATTTCAATGAAGAGCTGTAGTATTTTCCTAGATACTGCACTGGGTTGGATAGTGTCCCCTCAAAATGCATGCCCTTCCCAGAACCTAAAACTGTGAACTTAATGGAAATAGGGCCATGGGAGGTGTAGTTAGTTATGTTGAGGTTATGCTAGAGTAGGCTGAGCCCCTTAATCCAATAGGGCTTGTGTCCTTATAAGAAGAAGAGGAGGAGGAAGAGAGGGGACAGGCACCAAAGAACACCAACACTCAAAGCTAACAGAAAGTCATGGAATATATTGTCCTCTATATTCTTCAGAGACTCCACAGCTCTTCTGGATCCTTGATTTCAGACTTTTAGCCTCTGGAGCAAATATTTTTGCTTTTTTAAACCACCAAATTTGTGGTGATTTGTTAAGGCAGTCCTAAAATACTGGTACATTATTTGGGTTGGCTTCACCTACATCTTTATCCTATGCTATTTGAAAAGAGTGTTATGGTCTTGAATTTATTCCCAAAACTAAAAGTGGTGAAAGTGAACTCTACTCAAGGTAAAGTACCTAGCAATAACGAAACAAGATGAGGAAAGGACAGATGGTTCCTTGATACAGTGAGTGCTTCCTGTTTCTGCCTGGATTTTTCTCTCTAACCAGATTTCTCCTCAGAAGCTTGCTTTGCAGAGTGCGGCCCTCTTTCTGAATCAAAGATTGGACTTAAGTCTTAAAAGGAAGCCTGGCTTCTGTCTGCAACCCGTTACTGTCCTAAGACTGCCACAATCACATTAAGCAAATAAAACACTATTCATGCAGGGAGAAAGCATGACAAGTAATGATATATCATTTCTAAAACAGAACATTCCTAAAACAGCTTTCCTAAAATTCATGGAAATACATACAAACAAGTGTGTGTGTGTGTGTGTGTGTGTGTGTGTGTGTGTATGTGTACATATACAAGCATGCAGGTATGTATAAACCTGGATATGAATGAGTGGATAATGAGTGATGGTTTGGTCTGGTGAACCACAGGTACAATGGTGGTACCATAAGATTATACTACCCAGTGACATTGGAACTTTATGTAGGTACGCTATGATGTTCACATGAGGACCCATTGAAATCCACCCCTAACGTCCCCTAGCACTCTAGATGATCTAGAGTCTACCTGGAGGAGAACCAAAGGCCCCAGGGTCCACAGTTGTGAACCCCACCTATGGAGGAGCCAGGAATTAGAGCTAATCCATATCCAACACACCACTACATCCTCCATAACAAGTTTTCCACTGTTTCCATAAACAAGATTTGCTGCTGTAATAGTCAAATACGTCATTTTCATAGTTTTTAAACACATGGGGAATATGAAATGTTTAATGGAGAAGATTTTTACCTCAGAGAAATCTCACAAGGTGGCATTTGGCTATTCAAATTCGCTTAAGCAAACAGACACAAGGGAAATCATGGGGGACTTACTAGAACCCAGGTAAGTGACAAAGCTCCTGGAGGCCTCTGGGGAAACACACTTGTGATAAAGAAACAATTGCTTTTATCTGTACACATGCACCTGAGAGAGGCAGTGACAGAATGAAAGCCTTACTAAAAGAGACTTTTCCAATGGCAAGAAAGACCTTATTAAACAATAATTGATGGGTTCCAAGAAAGGCTGCAGAGAATGCCACTGCATCTCAGAGGGTCTTATGGCGTTCCCATAAATTTCACCAATGACATTGATCCCAGGCACAGAGCAAGCCTTTGTGGGGGTTGCATTGTTAGGCTTCAGTGGATTCCTACTCTTTTCCAGAAAGCTATCTATCAGTTATAAATTGTTATTGATAAATGTTGGAACTAAGCGCTGCTGCAGAGCTTGTGTAGCCTGGAAACACCCAGGAGCAGCACTGAGAAAGGACAGTCCTACTGACAGATCTGCCCACATCGACTGGAAGCATGAAGGCAGCAGGGCATTTCAGTCCTAGAAGAAGAGCAATCACTTGCTCTGCTGCTCTGCGTTTGCACACAGTAAGTCAGCATGCTAGATAGTGGAGCAAAGGCTTGGCTGATTGGCTGCTTTTGGTGAGCTTCAGCACTTTGGGGGATTCAGAACTCACTTCATTCTCATCAGAGTCCTACTGCTGAAAAGAGATTTTCCAGACAACAAATGTACTGGACAGAAATACCTAAAACGATAGTTAGGGTTCTAGGTTTTGAAGAAGGAAATACACGAAAGGAGAATACAGGATAGAAAATATTGTCTTTCAGAGATTCTGATTTTTATTCAGAAGACATTGCCTCTTGATTCTACATAAAGTCAGGACAACTTTTTCTTTTACTGCTTGTGATTAATATATTTAATATTTTTTAATTCATTAAAAGTATTATCACATGGTTCCCAGGGGAATCAGCGTACTTCCTATAGGGGAACTTGAGGCATCAAGGGGATGCAGAGGGCAGTGGAAGATATGAATGTGTGTGATGTGTGTGATGTATGTATTTAGTATGACTCTGCTAAATGTTTTTCTTTAATAGCCTTTCCTTACCTGCTAAGACTTGAGTTGTGATATGAGCATTTGGCCTATTTAGCGCTATTTTCCATCTTAAAAAAAAATTCTTCCCTTTCAAATCTACTTGAGGAGCACATTTTTTAAAAACTAAGTAAATTCAGAAATTCTCCATTTATACTAATTCTATTTATTTGTTCAAGCATCATTCTTCTCTAGAATTTTTTAGTTTCTCCATGAAAATCTAAATTAGGGATTATAAAATGATGGCATGTAATGTTTTCACAGTTGAGCTATTTTTGTGCTGAGAATGGGTATGGTAATCAACAAATATATTGCAATGTGTACTGAACTGTATTTGCTATAAAAAAGAGTACGTTCATAATGGTTAAAATCTTCTACACGGCAGTATATAACAACAAAAGGAAAGATTTCATATTTTCTATTTGCTGAAAAATCACTCATTCATTTTGTTCCTTAAAAAGGTGATTGTTTTAAGTTTGGAATTTGGCTTCTAGAATGTTCCAATATATCATACAACGTTCTGTTACTCAGCTTCATTTGACATTTCAAAAAGTAATGAGTGTCTAAGATCTTCTTGATATGCATCTCATTTATTAAGATTAATGGAGAGGGATGCAAGACTTTATAATTACTTATTGCACCTAATTTTATGACTGCACCAAATTTGAATGCAGAATAATCACAAGTCAAGCACCACAACTTAAAAGCACAGAGAATAATGCGCTAACAGTTGATCACCGATACAGGTTAAGTTTTGTTTTGTATTTTTTAAGAGAGAGAGGGAGAGTGACAGAGAAAGAGAGAATCAATTTTATTTCGTTTTTTATGTGGCTTTCATTGTTCGGACACTTTGTTGTGTACGTGGTGTTGGGGTTCAAACCCACGTCCTTGCACGTGCCATGCAACTGCTGTAACCAATGAGCCACCGATCCAGCCCTAGATCAATAATCTTATCAACAGAGATACCTGGATTTATGGCCCTATTCAGCTACCTGCTGGTTGTAGGAACTGGAATCTTAGTTTTCTAATCCATAAAATGGATATAATAACATTTTTCCATAGCTTGTGTGTATGTAAGAATCAAATAAAATAACCCATTTATTATGTATATTATAGCATACAACACATAGTGTATACTACGTGAATAATACTAAATCTGAGAATAATACTCACAGATTTAGAAACTTAACTTGTAAAGAGTATCGCTTTAAGCATACGGATTAAGCAGACTTCAAGACTGCAAGGTGGATAGTAAAGCAAATAAACACCCTGCCCTGAATTAGTGGAAGCCACAGAGAGGAATGGCCAACTACAGAGTGGAATGGCAAACTGGACCAGCAGGAGGCTTGCGATCAAACTGACACTTCATGCTAAGCTTTCCCCCTCAAGTCCTGGTGATGTTAGTAGGAAAAAGCATACATTTTCAAAATTCAGTTTCCTCATTGCAACTGTCAAAATAAAACATATCAATTATGTCTTAACCAATTCTTTCTTTAATCTTAACAGAGGGAACGTAACTCCACTGCTACTCCCCTAAGATTGCACTACCTTTAGGGAATGTTGAAAAGCATGAGGCTGAATAAGAAACATCTGAGCTAAAAACGTTGGCTAATATTCCAATAGGAGTCACCTTGGTAAAGAAATTATGAATATAAACAGTCTTCTCAGTTGAAGCACACACAAAGAAACAAACGCGGCAGTTATCACCTAGTCACACAAGCTGCTCATGCAAAGGTTAACAACTACAGTCTGTCCTTCATATCAGTGGGTTCCAACAACCGAGAACCAAAAATATCCAGAAGGAAAAACTATATCCGTATTGAACACGTACAGACCTTTTCTTATCATTATTCCCCACACAATATAGCATAACAACTATTCACGTAGCGTTTACATTGTATTGAGTATCATAAGAAATCTAGAGATGACAACGTATACAGAGATCTACACAGGTTATATGCAAGTACTGTGTCATCTTATGTAAGGGACTTGAGCGTCTATAGATTTTGGTGTCTGCACAGCAGTCTATAACCAATCCCCCACAGACACTGAGGGGCGACCGTACCTCCTGAGGCCAGCCCAGTGAACCTGCCTCACCTCTCGGTGGCATTAGTTTCACACTGTTCCTATAACACTACTACTCTTTCCAGCTCTGTTTCCTCAGTCTTCTAGGAATTGCTGTGTCCCTTCTGCCTGCATTTTATAACTAATATGAAAGTTTAACCACTCCAGCACTTCAGCTTATATTGATATGTGGAGAAGACCCAAATAGATACTTTTCCTGACTTCCAAATACATATTCTTAATTTTCTTTGGACCTATATTTCTAGAACACCTGCACAATGTGAGAGAAGTTTTATCCTGTTATAATTTAGAATAGGTTTATCATTCAGTGTATTATGGAATTACACTCGAAGGAGAGTCAAAATCCTTAGTCCTCTAACCAGCCACAAGTGAGGCAAGTCTCTCAGACAAGAAACCACCGCTCCAAACCAGCACTCCAGAAGATGCAGCTGGAGATTTTCTCTCATCTCTGTACCAGAAAGAAATAAAATAAAAAGACAGTTACTAACAAGGGCCAGTTCTCAGGTGGTAAGACTTCCTATGCAACCCAAAAGGTAAAGAGTGGGAGATTCACAAGAAAATGTTAAATGAGGTTTTACTCACTCCCAATAATTAGAGGTACTTAACGCACATATTGAGGTAAAATCTAGGCCTGGGAACAGGTTAGCAGTGATAGATTCAAAGCCTCATTCTTTTTAATGTTGACTTCTCACATCTTCTTTAGTTTCCTTTTGCCTTTAATATATAGTAACCCTAATTTTTAAAACAAGACTGTTTCATCTTGATTAAATGTACCCAAGAAAAGAATTTGTTAGTACTTGGGTAGTGGATTAATAAGGGCCCTTGGCCTGGAGGTGCAGAGAGCTCCATGAGAAAGTTAGATCTGGGGAGCAGGTCAGAACCAGGAGAAGGCCAAGTTCAGGATCAATTATGCCCATTTAGTAAGCAGTCACACTGTGCCCGAAATTTTTTTTTTTCTGTCATATAACTGCTAAAATCATTAGCAACTTCTGAGTTTGGGTTTTTACTGAATCTATTACATGCAAAATTAAACAAATTCAAAACGAACTTGATTTATACCTGCCCATTACTAATTCCCACTCCCAGATCTGTGTTTCACATCTCTGTTAATATGAAGTGGTTTCACTGAATTTGTGTTTCCCCATTTGTAAAACTGCAGCATCGATCCTTGACCTAACTACTTCTCAGGATTCATCATATACAAACTGGACTTTAATGCGCCCTAGTAATATGCCACTACAAAGTTTTCAAAAGTAACTACCTAGTTCAGGTACGTACTGGATTTTCAAGGGTCCCTGAAAGTTTTCCTGCTTAGCTGTCCAGGGTCTTCTACCATTATGTGGCACTGGATAACCCTGCTGCTTTCATTCTCTCAGCATGCGTTCCCTCCAGCTGTCAAGAACTCACAGACTAGCAGAATGCACCCCTTCCTTTCAACAGGACTTTCTGTTCACTTGTCATGGTAAATTGTTGTTGACTGACTTTCTACCTGCCTTTTATTTTTTACCTAAATTCTTAATTATAAAGCATTCAGAGACAGGCTCCATCTTATCTGCATCAGCAACTAACCTCTTATTTGTCCAAAATAATTTAATATTTCATAACCTCTCTATATTTTTGCCTTCATGAATCATATGAACAGAATTTGCTAATAAATTGATAAGAGTTATCTAGGATTAGTGAGTGTCATTACTTGAGGTCCTAGGAGAGGGAGACAGCCTAAAAAATTAAATACTAAAAAGCATTGTTCTATTGTAATTGTGACTAAATTAGCCTGTGTATCTGTCCTCATAATGTGATGTAAAACATACGAAGAGCGGAAGGCAGCTCATTCCATGGTCAAATGATATAAACTGATTATTAAAAGAGAACTCAGCAAACTGGGGACATTCCTGGTCCCTTCAGAACCTTTAAGCCTATGCTATACCCAAGGCACTGAGACTCACACAGACAGTATTGATTTTGAGAACTTCTCTATGGAATGCCAAAAATAATAAACAAAAAATAAATCAAAAGCAACAGGCTCCTTCCATTAGGTATTAAATATCCTCCCCATGAAGTTAGGACAAATAGAGATGTATATAGAGAGCAAAGGAAACATAAATCTAGTGCCATAGTAATCGATTTCTGCCTTGTTCCTTTATTTCTAGTAAATAATGATCTTTAGATCTTTCGTGGTGGCACTACAGTAAAAGTCAGCTTCAGGAACCCTGGAAGCATGGTATCTTTGATAGAGCTCACACTGCCTTCTCTCCAAATCATTGCCCTCATTCCTTTTTTGCTATGGAGTGGAATCAACCCAGAAGCTGAAAAAATGTGTGACCGATATTAGCTTTGAGAGCCCTCAGTTCAGTCATGTATATGGTCAATAAGACATTTTTACTCTTCTATGTCAAACCAAAAAGAGGATTTACCTAGGAAATGTGGTCCATGTATATTATTATTAAGAATGAAAATAAGGGGCTGGAGCGGTGGCTCAGCAGTTATGGCATTTGCCTGGCATGCGCGAGTACGCAAGTTCAAACTCCAGCACCATGTACACAAGGTCTCAGAGCAACAAAAGCCACATGAAAAACTAAATAAAATTGACTCTCTCTCTCTCTCTCACTGTCTCTCTCTCTCTTTAAAAAAAAAAATGAAAACAAAACATTGATATTGATGACTTCTAGAAAAACAATGAAAAATAATATTAACTTATCTGATTAGATCTGATGCTCAGCCCTAGCTGAAATTTCTCAATTTATAAGATTAAAATGGAAATAATTTAATCAGCTTAGATATGTGAATTCAGTAAGCAAAGACCACTACTGCAATTTCATATATGCCCCCATGTTCCTACCCATTGCTCATTTCTCAGCCAAATTCATAGGATGATTCATGGTCAAGTCAGATCATTAGATTTTAGAGCACATAGGAGGATGTCAATATATTTATAAGATAAGCAATTGAGGTTGAATTCTGAATCTGGCAGCTAATTATCTATATGCCTTGAAAAAATCATGTAACCTTTTTATATAATGAGGTAGTAGGGAGGTATATATGAAAGCTAATAGATAACTGTTAAGCATCTATTTAAAGCCTGAGGCCTCTACAACTTAGTGTGTAACCAAGCTGCTATCTGGGACCCAGGGGAAGGGATTCCAAGAGGGAAGGAGGGAAAGAAACATAAAGAAAGGTTACAAGGTGCTCCACAATGCCAGGTACAGTGGCAAATACCTATAATCCCAGTGACTTGGGAGGCTGAGGCAGGACCATCACAAATTCAAAACCAGCCTCAGCAACTTAGCATGACCCTGTCTCAAAATTTTAAAAAATAGCACTGGAGCAGTGGCTCAGCGGTTACAGCACTTGCCTGATATGTGCAAAGACACAGTTTCGAACCCCAGCACCACATACACAGCTAAGTGTCGGAGAAAAGAAATGCACATGAAAAACTAAATAAAATTGATTCTCACTTTCTGTCTCTCTCACTGTCCCTCTCTCTCTTAAAACATAAAAAGTGGTTGGAGCTGTGGTTCAGTGGTTAAGTGCCCTGGGTTTAATCCCTAGTACCAAGAAATAAAATAAAATAAATAAATAAGAGTTGTTGTACAATAAAGGTAGGTTGTGCAGAAATAAGTCTAACTTGAGCCTTTGTTTTTCTTTTATCAGTGTTGTTATTATTACTAGTTGTTGTTTTTCCCAAAGGCTCTCCTGGGTTGGCACACCGTCCTCAGTGGCAAACGCCAAAACTCACATACTTTGTCATAAATCCAATTACTTCAATGAATCATTCTCAGCAGAACTCCTACTCCAATCTAGCCCCTCACTTTAGGGTCGGCACTTTTATAAAGGGCTATGTTTCTCTTACAGAGATGTAGGGACTGAGTTTCTATGGGACCTTATAGGTGGATGTCAAAAATAAAATAAATGCTGAATGAATCTTATAGAGAAATCAATGTGTCAACCACAGATTTTCTGGGTCAGTAGGTTGGATGTAATAGAAGTAATGACAGATGCCTAGGATGATGGCTCTTGTAGTCACCAATCAAGCCAGTCAAAACCCAGTGCTTAAAAGAAACTGATACCCTAAAACCAAAGAGGTGAGAAGAAAAAAAAAATGACATGCTTCTTGTGATAAATTAAATTTCAATGCCATCAATGAAGAACCATTCACATTCCTCAAACATTCTTCCTACTTGCAAAATTACACCCATCACCTTGGCCAAATGTACCATATTGTTTATTAAATCCATGGCCTCAATTATGTATTAATGCAACTCAGCAGTCCTTAGGATAGGTTTGTTTTCTTTTAATGAAACCTTGATATTCATGCCCCACACTCTCACTTTGACCCAACAGTCATGTGAAAGAGGTGACTCCAGTGACAATTCAATTTGCTTTGTCAAGAATTTGCAAATGTAGGCAAAGTTAACTAGGAATGAAGCATCCTTCCGGCAACTTTTACATTAAGAAGAAGTGAGCTCTATTGGATTAGTATTGCAGAGGCAAGAACAGTAAAAACTAAAAATGACATGTTAGCTAATCATTACTTTGACAATAATTGTCACGAACAGAATTTCTTTATAGATTTTGGATGTAGGCTTTGAAGCAAAAAAGATTCTGATGCTGTGTCGGCCTGAGCTAAAAGGATTTTTTAAAATTTAATCTTTAAGAGAAGCTCCCGAGA
Organism: Aplodontia rufa; assembly: GCA_004027875.1. Classification (NCBI taxonomy): domain Eukaryota; kingdom Metazoa; phylum Chordata; class Mammalia; order Rodentia; family Aplodontiidae; genus Aplodontia; species Aplodontia rufa. The sequence goes on from PVKS010022796.1 coordinate 23,115, forward strand.
TACAGGCTAAAAGAGTTTATAAAGGTCATAAAAAAAATTAACTTATCTTGCTGACTGAAGCTTTTTTAATGCACTCTCAGTTACAAAGGAATCGCATCTGGAGCCTTTAGGCCAATGGTCTACTATATTTTTTTCTCATTAGTAAGGACAGCAAAAATCTGCATTTGGAGTTTTAGCACCGTGGTCGTCTCTGATTCATTAGTCTTTGTGATTGAATATGAGGAGAGCGCGGAGCCAGTGGTGCAGGAATATTTTGTACTCATCTCTTCGCTCAGCTGCAGTTCAAGAGGCAGCTGCAGTGGTACGAGGAGGTGGGCCTACTACTGTAGTGGAAGGGGGCGAACATGGGTCACACCGCCTTGCCTCAGCCCTATCTGGAAGGAAAAATATATAATACAGCTCTTTCAGGCCAGGACTATTACTTAAGTAAAACAAAGCTCACGCCTTTTTTTATTTTTTTAAGAGAGAGGAAAGTGAGAGAGCAAGAAAAAGAAACAATTTTTCTTTAGTTTTTCATGCAGTTTTTGTTACTCCAAGACTTACATTGTGTACATGGTGCTGGGGTTTGAACTCATGTACTCGCGCACACCAGGCAAGGCCATAACCGCTGAGCCACCGCTCCAGCCCCACACTCACACTTTTTAATTTTGTTTTAATTCTCACTTTGATACGTAGCACAGAACAAAACATGGGAGAGTTCCATACACATCACTGTGATGGGCTGGAACTTGCCCCTTCCCAGGGGCTTCTTTATGGAGCTAGAGCCAGAAAAAGAATCTTACCTTGCAAAATATTGACTACCTCGACTATAAATTGAAGAAAAAAACTAGACCTACTGACCTCACAGAGTTGTAAAGCACAGATAAAATAGCATATTAAAAAATTTTATTATGATCAAGTCCCATATAAATAGTGGGCATTATTACCATCATATTGACCATGATGAGGTTAGAAAAGGAGCAACTTCAGGCAGTACTTCTAAGACAGAAAATTACTACAACTGTCTAGAATGTAATTTATGAATTTTTTTCAAAGCCTTTTTTAAAAGAGGAACATAGCCTCTGGCTTGGCTGTTCTGTTACTAGAAATTACTCCTACATAACTAATAAGAGTGAAGAGAATCACGTACAAGAATCTATCAAAACTTGTTTACAGGGGCTGGAGCAGTGGCTAAGGCAGTTACAGCACTTGCCTGGCATGCACGAGTACTTGAGTTCAAACCCCAGCACCACGTACACAACGAGGTCTTGGAGCAATGAAATCCACGTGAAAAACTAAATAAAAATTGTTTCTCTCTCTCTCTCTCTCCCTCTCTTTAAAATAAAATAAAATAAATTGTTTACAAAAATAACAACACTAGATACAATTTAAATGTCCATCTGAAGGGGACTGGCAAAATAAAGTCTGGTGAAATAAAATGTTATGTAGAATTAGGACTGATTTTCTAAATTTCTATTTTTTGATTCAATGAAAAGGTACATTTCACCTAGTATTGTTGCTAGGTATTCTGAACAGGCTATGAAACACCAAGGATAGTATAATCTCAGTTTCCATAAAAAAGGAAAATGAAAAATTCTTGAAAAAAATTAGAAATATACAAAAATATTAATAGTTGTCATTGGGGAAGGTTACAGAGGGTTTCATTTTCATTTTTTTTTTTTTGTTATTTTTACAATTAGCCACAAAAATAAGCTTATTCCACTTTGGAAAACCAAGCATTCATGGCATGAAAATCTAAATTCGCAATTAGTTAGCATATTAAAAATATGAAGATCACCATGTGTGGTGATACACACAAGTAATCCCAGCAACTTGGGAGGCTGAGACAGGAGGATAACAAGATTGAGGTCAGCCTTTGCAATGTAGTGAGATCCTGTCTTTAAAAATAAAAAAAAAAAATTAAAGGTCTGGGGATGTAGCTCAATGATAAAGCCCTTGGGTTCAACCAGTACTGAAAAAAGAAAATCATAAAGATCACGGTAATGCACAGAAGACACATATGTACTTTATTTAAATTAACCCTGTTGACACAGAAGATTTTTTAAAGTGAAGGACCGTATCTTAGCCTTCACGTTTCCTTAGCATCAGCATGTGCCAGGTGCATAGCAGATGCTTAATAAACAGCTTTAAATGAATGGATGATAATCACTTTATAAACATCATAACTTTAAGACTATTCTAAATTTAAAAAATAGTCTCTGTCATTATTAAGCAAGATTCAATTTTTAAAAATCTACACAAATGGGTTTACATTTAGGAAAGGGTTATATAGCAAGTTGGAAGGAAGAAGAGGAATGAGAGTCAGTTTGTCTCAATTTGAGGCCAAATCCACCATAGAAGCAAAGATGTGTTTCTCATTTATTTCTTCTTCCTTAAAAACACGCACACACACACACACACACATACACACACACAGGTAATAATAGCATCAACCTTGGGTTGTTTAGCACATGCATGGATCATGGCCGATTTAATAAAAAAAATAAAGTGTGATTACTGCCATTGTTATCCTTGTTGTTTTTGTTATTCAATTCATTGTTGCTAAAAAGTGTGCTCTAGCTGAGAGAGTTTCACACAACTCAGTGAATACATCGGCCAAACTGGTTATTTGACATACTGCCGCTCTTTGGGGCTCTCAAGATGAGAAACTGCCTTTAATTGCTGTCACTTGGCCTATTCTTAGGACTGGCAAGAAAAGAGAAAATGAACAGTTGTTGATTTTTTTTTTTTTAAGTACTTACAAGGTTTTTCTTGTTTTTGATTTTTCTAAACCCAGCTGTACAACTGGTTTAGGCACACCAAAGTCATCTCTTTGCTGGAATTTTGATTGGGCTGCCTCCCTTAACCTACGTTATTTTTCAAATTAAAAAATTTCCAATAAGCCAAGCCTTAACAGGGAGGTCATGTGGGGGGCTTCTCTGAAGTCAATTGCATTGTTCTCATTTGTATTCATAACAAGATCCCCTAACAATAGCTGAACAACAGAAACTAAATTTTATTAATAAGAAAATCCAGCATTATTTGCTTAGCAACTTCTTTAGTTAGAGATCCTACCAGGGTTTTTATTCACATTGGCTCAACCCTGTGATTGAAGTAGAGGTTCAAGGCATCCTCATTATTTATTACAACCTATTCCACATAGGGGTCACTCTCTTCTACCCTTATTAATCATGATGATGACAGTTGAGAATTGACACTGTGCACTATAGTGTACCGTCAAATGCATAACAAATACCTTAATCAGGCTTAAATAGCTCAAGAACCACAACTATTTATTTCAGGTCAGAGGCAAATTTCCAGGGATGGCCAGTGGAGATGTGAGGACATTGATTTCAATATGCCCTGCCCCAAAAGATATCACTTAATTTGATCGAATAATTGCTATATTTTATATGATACCAAGTATCTTTTGCAATAGCAACAACCTGATTCAAATAATCTAGGCAGACACTAACCAGAATTAGTAACCAGATTATACTATCTATTTTGTTGGCTTAATAAATTGACAAAGTAAAAAACTTGGCACATTAAAGATACCCCATTTTCTGAATTGACTGAGGAATTTTAAGAAGAAACAATGTCTTCTGTGCAGTTGTTTAATGATAAACAGATTCCGCAACTGCAGCATCTGTAATTTTTTTCCTCAAGAGGAAGAAAGAGATTTTCAAAACCACGTCTTCACTCCTTCCATTAGCTGCCGTCTCTAGAGTCCATATGACTTCTTCCAAACTGGAAGCAACAGTTTTGACAGTTGATTGATACATGTCAAAATGTAGAAAATGGTATCCTAAAGATCACTAAAGGGTCACTTTTTGTTTCCCATTGACCCATGATGTTCCAATATTTCAATGCCGCAAATAGCTAACAAAATCAATACAGGTGCATTAAAATAGGTTGGAAATCATAGTTGGAAATCAGAGTTTATTTATCCTTCATGTATATTTTCATGTATATATTCATATACATGCATATATATATGAAAATATATAAACACTCTAATCATTCGCCTATTATTTTTCTCAAAAGAATAGAACACTGAAAATAATATTTATTTCAAAAGTTACCATTAAGTGGCATATTTATTGTTCAATTTGTTTCTATAGGTGTCCCACTTCTGAGATGATGGGGTTAATGAGTTAAGATGGATTTATTTCAAAATCAGAGGGCAGTGATAATTGCACATTTCACTTTGCCTGGCAGGTAGGATTAACTACCTCAAGACTCTATTTCAAATCTGTAGGGGTGCTTGTTGCTCCTGAATACTTCAGGCAAATTCCTTGGGTCTGTGCTAAGCTTGCCAAGGTGATAGGGCATTTATTTCCACAGCAGGAGGCTTGTGGCAACACTCAATGGCTCTGACTTCACATGTATTATGCTAAATGACCTATGCATAGTTAATCACTTGGCCTGATCTGGTGCAGGGATGCACTGGTTTTCTCTGTATGGGTATTGACAGGCTGGCTTAGAGATCAGCCTGCTTGGTGTTTCGGTCAATTAGAAAATACCTTATCCATGAAGTGGACTGACTGTACTTTCAAAATAAACCTGGATTGGACTAGATGCTGTTCTATTCCAATACGAATCTTTAAATATGATCAACAAAGTCAATGTACCTGAAATTACCCATTTGCTCTATTTGAGATTTGCTAAACTCTGGCTCTCTAATGATTTCTAAAAAATATTAGTAGGAGAATCAGAATGATTAATGCCAAGAACTTTTATGCTGATTTTGTAACCTCAACAACCATTTAGAAATTTTTTTATTTCTCTTCGTTCTCCCAAGTTCAAATAAATCATTCAACTTCACCCACATTACTGTAAGATAAGGAGTTTACAATAAATAGCAAGTGTCATTAAATTGCATTTTGAACTCAATAGCATCCATCCTCTTAAGATAAAAGAAAAATAAACTTCGTTTTTATGAATAACTTCTATGATTTTTCTCTCTATCCAAACAAAACCTCAGAATCATCTTTATATTTTATTTATTTACTTATTTATTTATTTATTAGTAGTAGTAGTTGTAGTATGTACTAGGATTGAACCCAGGGATGCTTAATCACTAAGTCACATCCCCAGCCCATTGTTTTGTTATGTTTTTGTTTTGAGACAGAGTTTCCCCAAATTGCTTAGGGCCTCATTAAGAAGTTGCTAAAGGCTGACTTTGAACTGGTGATTCTCCTAACTCAGCCTCCTGAGCTGCTAGTTCAGGAGGGTACCACCACACCTGGCTCAATCATCTTTGACCTTTTCTTGTTCCCCAAGCTCTTGCCAAGTCTGCAGATTCTACTCTCATATTTTGCCTCCTTGGCTACTCCCACTGCCACTGTCCTAGTTTGGCCTGTTGTTTCTTCTCTACAGCACTAACCAGTTTTCTTAATGCCAGCCTCTGCTCTTCAATCTTTTATATTCTATGACCATATTAATCTTCCAAAAATACATTAAATCATGCCATTCTCTTGCCCCCAGATCCACAATGATTCCATATTACTTAGTTTTCATGATCTAAGCTGCTCAGTCCAGTAGTCAGTGATGCCTCTCCCTCAATCTCCATCCACCTTTCTTGCCTCATTTCTCTCTACCTGCATTTATTTGCTCTCTAGTTCACTGTATGGACTTAGTCACTGCTCATTATTTGTGGTCTGCACATGGAATGTTTTTTGATGCCAGCATTTGCGGGTGCCCTTCCCCCTCACTGGATTTTCCTTTCCTGTTCCCGTTTGACATGGCCACTCAGCCTTCCCTAATTTCCTCCAATTAGAAATAATATATTCCTCTTCTGTACCTATGTCCCTTATGATACTTCAGTTTTGTACAATAGTTATTTATATCTCATATACCTTAATTATTTAAATAAATTCCTTGAAAGTAGAATGGAGGTCTGATTCATTTTCTCATCCTCCATATTACCTAGCACAGTGACTGACATACTGTCTCCATTTAATAAATATTTATGGATATATTCCATTTGCAAATGAATGAATGAATCCTAATTTACTATCTTTAAAACATCATAAATTTTATTTGCTCAGACACCTACTTCCACCTATTCAGATCTTGAAGCATTCCAAATTCTAACAGATGTTCATGGACAGCTGGGAGAAATTACACTGCAGACACCAAATCATCAGCACAGCTCTCAGGATCACATCTTCACCTGGTTATGTGTTCTGGACAGCTGTGCCTTCTTGGAAATGCACTTGGCTTCAGGAGCGAGCTCTGTTTGTAATACCCCTGCAGCAATCCAGAATAAACACGGCAGGCCTTGATGTGGAGTAGCATGTGTGCAAGTCCATGATCTATTTTTGTTCTTAGGGGACCTAAGGCAGACTTATTTTGCATTTGTAAAAATGTTTCTTATCTCAAGGCCTCACTTAATTTCAGATCACAGTGATTTTACTTTTAGTTCAAAAAATAATAATTCAGGTAATCTGTGATGGGGAAAATATGAGTAAGGAAAACATGGAACTCCACGTGGGCGGGAGGCCAGAAACAAAACCAAACGATGCAAATTTAGCCTCACTTCTCCTGAATTGGATGCATGTTTTGCATCCAAATGTGCACTAACTTTGTTGATTGAGTCATTTTTTAAACATGTCTGCTCTGAGATGGTTCTTAGCATTCTCTGGGGACGATGGCCAGAGGTAGAATGTTAGTGAATATCCCTGCTACCTAATCTCCCATGGTGTATTTTACTCCATGCCCTTTGTTTCTCTTCTTTCCACTTGATTACTCATATGTGCCCCTTCCTGTACTCTGGGGGTAGATGGGGGGTGAAGATAAATATCCCCATGGTTATCACTAGTAGATACCAGTTTATAAATAGTACTGGTTCAACTGTGCACTGGTTTTCTGAATACAGGAAGGTCAAAAAAAACATTTTCTTTTGAAATGAAAAAAGGAGGTTAAAACAGGAGTTTTAATAACAGGCTTGACACAGAGCAGTGTAATACCAGCATGAATTACACTTGGTACCAGACTTTTATTGGAAGTCCTAGATTGCTTTGTTTCTGTCCCTGACATAATATTCAGAGTTGGGTTTATATTTGTCCAGAACGGGGCTGCTTGCTACAGTCCATGCAAATCAAATGCTTGATTTATGCACCATTCTACTGGAGGGTGTAACATTAAATTTAATTTTGTGAGGAAAGCCTGAGGTGCTTCAATGCCTGGGCCCGACATTGTGAACTAGGTAGGGAAGTGCACAGGAATTCATTACAGTTTCCAATATGCGAAATGCAGCATTTGAATGAAACATTTGTCTCTTGTCAAAAAGCCGTCCTGTCTTTTCTTGGTAAAATATTTCCCCCCATCTCTCAGGACACATCAGCATAGTTTTGGCCTTCATCTCAGATCCTGATGAAACATGAGTGACCACAGGCATTTGGGGAACTTCAGAAAAAGATGTGAAATTAACAATTATCAATAACATTAAATCACTGTCCTTACCTTGACTGTTGCCACAGGAAGTTGCAATGGCGGAGCTAATTAGCTGTATGATAAATTTGTAGTTTCGTTTTGTCTTTTCTTCTTCTTCTTTTTTTAAATCATTTTTAGCTAGATGCTACTTGCTAATCTTCTTGCTCCTTGCTGGTTGCCCTCTTTCTTATCTCCCATGGCAACTATGCAACACTTGACTACACAGTCCTCAGTTTCCCAAACTCAGCGCCAAATCCTTAAACTCAGCAGAAACCCTGACATTTACTATTACAGGAGCCTCAGTGCCTTGAGGAGGCAACACTACTAACTTTCCTCTTACATGCTGCTCATTCTTCTATCAACATTGTTCTTGCTCCATTGCTCATGGAAAAGCGTCTACTCCTTTTTGCATGCAGGTGAGGCCTGTAGTAACCTAGCCTGCCCTTCCAGCCTTGTCTCCCGCCTATCCCCCATGGACTCTAACCTTCCCAGGTGCTCCTAGGCTCACACTTCTTCCTCTGCCTCTCTGTGAAGCTGTCAAGAAAGACTTGCTTTCACCATTTATAGCACTAGCGCAAAAACAGGATCACAGTTACTTGTACCAGGCTTGCCTTGGCCTCCAGTTTGAAGGACATCTTGTTTAATTTTGAATCATCTAGGGCATTGGCACAGAATCTGGTACATAGTAGTTACTCAAAAAAGCTTCCAGAATTAACTTGAATGAAATTACCATTGTCAAATAGGAGGAAATAAATGCATGTGAGGCAAAGAGAATATATAACCATGATTTTGCCTACCTTTTGCCAAACAAATGTAAGATGAATAAAGTCACAGATCCCAACTTTTATCTTCAGAAATTCTACGTTTGATATCTAGCAGGGGTATCAATCAGTTTTTCTTTGAATCTTTTCTTTAATTATCATATATGCATTTGTTCTGATCCATGATATTAATACAGGTGTACAAGCGGTTTAATTTCAGTTTCTTCAAACTTAACATGAAAATAAGATTTTCTTTATGAAAGTTTCCCTGAAATAATGAAGATCATGTTTTCAGATGATATTGACAAAGAGAATTATCTTTATTTTTAATAAATATTTAAGTAATATAAATATTTTTGATCCAGAAAGGACTAGAGGCTCTATTACATCAGTTGGTAAAAATTATTTTAAAATGACCTCATCCTATTTATAAATATTAAATATGATGCCTATCAAAATTCCACTAAAACGCACTTATTTAAATTTTTCATTTTGGAATGAATATGAGCAACCACACTAGCTTCCAATCCTTGCCCCCATTCAAAAAAAAAAAAAATAGATAAAGGAGAGAATGAGGCCCTTGTCCTTAAAAATGCCAACCAGAAGCAATAAAATCAATATCCCAAACTGTGTGGACACTGGCCAAAAGTGACGAAAAGGATCCTTGGCTGGTGTGCAATTCTGTGTACTAAAGAAACCAGGTCAAAAGGAAAGACTTATGAATTGCTGTAGCTTCAAATACTCATTCAAAACAAAATGGGTACTGGAATGGTGGCTCGGCAGTTACAGAACTTGCCTGGCATGCATGAGAACCCAGGTTCAAAGCCCAGCACCACATACACAACTGTGTCAGAGCAAAGAAAGCCACATGAAAAACTAAAGAAAATTGATATTCTCTCTCCCTTTCTCTCTCTCTCTCTCTCTCTCTCTCTTTAAAAATAATGACCCATCTAGCTCTTTGGCCCATTCATTAATTGAGTTGTTTGTGTTTTTGAGGTTGAGATTTTTGAGGATTTTGTAGATTCTGGATAGGAGGCCCCTGTCAGAGGAATCATAGCACATGGTTCTCTCCAATTCTGTAGGAAACCTCTTGACTCTTTGATTGTTTCCTTGGCAGTACAAAAGATTTTTAGCTTTATGGCACCCCAATCACTGATTTTTGACTTTACTTCCTTCGCTTTAGGAGACATGTTAAGAAAGTCTTTGCCTACTCCCAAATGCTGAAGTGTTAGACCTAATTTGTCTTCCATCAGTTGCAAGGTAGCTGGTTTAATACCTAGCTCCTTGATCCATTTTGATTTGATTCTTGTGCAAGGAGAAAGATATGGGTCTAATTTCAACTTTCTGCAAGTGGCTGTCCAGTTTGTCCAGCACCATTTGTTGAAGAGGCTGTCTCTCCTCCATGTAATATATTGTCCCCCTTTGTCAAAATCAGATATTTAAAGATCTGAGGGTTTGTTTCAGGGTCTTCTATTCCATTGCATTGGTCTTCTTTCCTATCTTGATACCAGTACCATGCTGTCTTTGTTACTACAGCTCTATAGTATAGTTTTAGATTTGGTATGGCAAAACCACCTGTTTCGTCTTTCTTGCTTAGTAATGTTTTGGCAATTCTAGGTTTCTTATTGTTCCAAATGAATTTGAGAATTTCTTTTTCTATGTCTGTAAAGAATGACATAGGTATCTTAATAGGGATTGCATTAAATCTATATAGAAATTTTTGTAGACTGGCCATTTTTATTACATTAATTCTGCCTAACCAAGAGCATGGAACATCTTTCCATCTTCTTAGGCCAAAGAGCTAAATAGCAACTTCTCAACAGAGGATATTGATCAAGCCAATGAATACATGAGAAAGTGCTCTAAATCACTAGTAATCAGAGAAATGCAAATGAAAATTACATTAAGATATCA
>PVKS010022797.1:0-33223 GCA_004027875.1 Aplodontia rufa
AGTGTGCCTATTTCTCCACAGCCCCTCCAGCATCTATTGTTGTTTATTTTCTTCATCTTTGCCATTCTGACTGGTGTAAGGTGATATCTTAATGTGGTTTTCATTTGCATTTCTCTGATTACTAATGATTTAGAGCACTTTCTCATGTATTCATTGGCTTGATCAATGTCCTCTGGTGAGAAGTCTCTATTTAGCTCTTCGGCCCGTTTATCAATTGGGCTGTTGGTGTTTTTGTAGCTGACATTTTTGAGGATTTTATAGATTCTGGATATGAGACCATTCTTAAGTAAACCTGATTATTAACTCAGAGCACAATGTTCTTAGTGTCAATTAAACACTAAGATTTTTCCTCTGAAACCATTTGAGGCCACAGATGTGGTGGTTAGCAGCATGAGCTCTGCCAGTAGCAGCCAACGATCTGAAAATATGTATTTGGTCATTGATAACAGTTTTCTCATCTAAAATGGTGAAACCAATATCAATTTGTTATGGTTTGACTGTGAGGTGTCCCCTAAAAGCTAACATTTGACAATTCAGGAAGACTGAGGTGAAATGATTAGATTATAATGACAGCCAGATAGGTGAGTTAATCCCTGGGGATTAACTGAGAACCCTAGGGTGTGGCTGGAGGAGGTGGGTCATGGGAGCTTACCCTTTTGGGTACATATTTTGTATCTGGCCTGGAGCTTCTCTCTCTGCTCTGTTTCCCCATGTGATTCCTTCAGGTGCTTGTCTCTGTGGACCTAAGCCTGCCACCCTGCTATACAGTCTCACCTCCAGCCACAAGGAATGGAGCTGGCCTTCTCTGGACATAGGTCTCTGAAACCGTGAGCCTCTAAATTAACCTTTTCCTCTTAAAAGTATTCCTGTCCTATCATTTAGTCACAGCAGTGAAGTAGAGGAATAAAACAGGAATTAGTACCAAGAAGAGAGGTCGTTGCTGTGACTAACCTGACCACATGGTTTAGAAGCTTCTGCAGCTTTTCCCAATTGGAGGGAGGAATTTTGAAATGCTTAGCAGTGCAAGCTGGAAATGCTTTTGATTATTGTAAGTGAAGCCTAATGAGTGATTCTGGTTGGAACTCAGAAGACCAGAGTGCCAATAGGAGTGTGCAAAGTGAAGACAGGAGAAGGGGGACTCTATTGGAAATTGGACTAGAGGCTTTTTCTGTTATGTACTGGCTAAGAAGTGTGCATTTTGCCCACGTCAGGAGACTTTCCTGAGCCTGATTTGAAAGGCAATCTGGGGGAAGATATTTCCAGGCAGCATAGCATTCAGGCAGTGGGATGGGGATTTTTGGTAAGCTTTTAGGGGAGTTTGTGGAGATATTCAAGACCAGAAAGCAGAGGAGAAAGATTTGAAAAACTTGGACTTGAAAGGTGGGAGTAAAAGTGGGGCCAAGTAAGAGGCTGTCGTTAAAGACTTCATCCTCATTAAAGAAGTAAAGACTTTGCCTACAGGCAATAAGAAAGACAGCTGGAGGGCATCTCAGGGATTGACAAGATCACACCTATCTATCTCAAGCCCAAAGGAGTAAAAATTCCTTTAAGAGACAAGTGGGGCACCCTGTGTGGACAGGGGGTGCCTAGGAAGGTTTCTTAGTGTGCTCAACCACCCAGGCACTCAGAGGCTGCTGCAGCCAGGGCGCCTGGAGGCTTGGCTCCTGCTCAAGATAAGATGCTGCTTCCCGAAGTGATGCCTTGAGCTCTCCGGAGCTGTGCCTGCCATCTCTTTGAGCCCTGAGAAGTCCTGTTAACTCGGAGTTTAAGTAGGGGGAACATGGAACCCTGGGGAACCCAAGGGGGAAACCATGGAATGGCACCAGCCTTGGCTTGTTCTGTCATTGTACATTTGTTCTTGATTACTTGATGATGAATCCCTCCTAATTGTAAGACAAGGTTTAATGAATAAAATAAAAAAAAATTGTTCTTGTCAGGTCCGTTCTTCACAGCAATGAAAAGCCGACTAAAACACAACTTGACAGTGTTTTATTGAAGATTAAATGAAATGATGTATTTTAAGCACTTAATATAATACCTGCCATAGAGTGTTCAAGTTATTGCTATGCATTATCCATTTCAACTCCTTTCTCAGTCTTTTACATGCTTTTTGCTCCCATGGAGGCTAATCCATCTGAGGGTGAGCAGAAGGTGAGGCTCATGTTCCACTAGGTAGATGGAGGATAAAGAACAGCAACCACAGGAGAGCATCCAACAAGCACACTAGGAATGGTTTCTCAGTGAAATATTGACAAAGAGGAAATTACATTAGGAACCCAGGCGGTAGTCATAGACATGGTATGAAAAACTTTTCAAAAACCCATTTCTTTTGGTTTCAAATATTTTTAATTGCCATACATGTATCTAGCATTTATATTGGGGAAATCTCTACTTCTGATATTTAGCAAGGGAAAGTCCATAATCACTATATCCGTGCGGTCCATCACATAGACATTTATTGGGCATCTGTAAAGTCAGACTCTCTGCAGATTCTCATGAGGACTATCATAAAGAGTCCCTGCACTTGAGGGAAGACAGAAAGCAACTGCTAACAAAGAAGGAAATAATGTAGAGAGTAGGGATATCTATTGAGTGCTGCAGGAGCGCCAGTGATGGAGGTTAGCAAAGGCTTCGCAACAGCTGTTTCTATGCAGTCTTGAACATCCATTGGAAGACGGAGAGAATGTTGGTCTTTGTACAGACAGCACCTAATTTAAGTTCACCAAGCAATTCATTTCATAGTGACTCATCTAGCTAATAGATAGAACACCATTAACAATTTTGAAAATAAATATGGCATGGCAAATACCAGATTTCAAGAAAATATACTTCAACTGAAATGGACACAGTATACTAGGAATGTTGAAGATTTAGTCAAAAGGGCTTTGTAAAAATGAAAGAAAGAGGAGCCAGGCATGGTGGCACATCCTTGTACTACTAGGGAGGCTAAGGCATGGGGATAGGAATTGGAGGCCAGCCTTAGCAACTGGGCAAGACCCTATTTCAAAATTAAAAAATAAAATCTAAAAAATGGCCAAGTATTAATTCAGTGGAAGAGCTCTTGCCCAGTATGTGTATGTCTCTCAGTACAACCCCTAGCACTGCAAAAAGTAAACAAAGAAAGAAAGAAGAGAGAAAAGAAAGAGATAAACACTTATACAGCATAGTAGCCACTGGGGAATAACAAGAGGGGGGAAAACAGAGCAGATGAATTTTACTGAATGTGATAGTTGACTGAATGAACAGGGGAAAATGAAGAAGGGTCAGATGCGACTGAGATATAGGGACTTTTGCTCTAAATTATTGTATTTATTGTAGCAAATAGACATAGAAAATAAATAATAAGAAATGTATATTTTACCTAAGAAGCATTACATTTCATGTAAACGCAGAGTTATATTCCTGCTTCAGAAATTATTTGGATTTTTAAGGAAAAATGCAACCAAAATAAATGCTATTAATTGAAATGGCAGATCTTGCTTGTTGTCCATTCAATAATCTTACTTCCCTACATCCTTACTAAGGGCTTGTGAGGCATGCTCTTAGTAAGATTTTCATTTCAGTTCCTTTTGCATCCAGGTACAGCTATTTGACACCATTCTGGAAGAAGGAAATTAATGGGAATCCATGGGCAACCTTTTGCCTTTCCTACTTCTCCGTTAGTGTTTCTATTTCTTGCCTGGAATGCAAATGGAAGCTGGAGGGGGACCAACCACCTAAAGCAGAGATGACCATGATAATGAAATTATAAACCAAAAGACCTTGGAGCACCAACATAATTGTGGAGCCACGGAGCAGAGTGGGTCACCTCTTGGCCACTATGGTTGGCTTTCTATTACATGCAGTCAGAAAACCTCAACTGATATACATGACTCGAGGAAAGGGGAACTTTTATTGCCATATTGTGTGATTTCCATCCTAGCCTGATTTGGAAATGGGAAATTTTGAACTGAGTCATGGTTACAGGGACCAACATTATCATTTCATTTCTTCTCCCAATTGGACTCCCTCCTATCACATGAGAACCCATAATCCTCCAACAAAAGAGGCATGAAAGGAAAATTTCTAGTGTTTGTTTGTCTTATCTTCTCTCTATTCTTACCTAATTGCAAAACTCCACCCTGATTTTTCAACATAAAGTTACCATTTCCCTTAGAATATTATCATTTTTCTAATTTTATATATGGTCAGTGGGAAAGGCTAAGTCTTTATTAGACTGCCATAAAGCAACCTAGGAGGAAGGATGCAGAGAAATAGAAAAGGTATTTTCAGGTAATTAGTTAGAACCACAGACAGATCCAAAAGAAAGCCATTGTGCAAATGTCAGGCCATGCAAGGCCATTTCACCTTGAGCAGATAATGTCAGAGCCTGCTTTGGATATAAAGGAAGTTTTGAAAGTCTTCTTGTCTATCCCCCGATCTTGTCTAACTCCTGATCTTGAAGTTTTCCCCTGGTCTGCAGAAGAAAAAAACAAGAGAGAGAGAGAGAACAAAGATAATATTTATACATGTTTTATGTAACTGTATTTATAAGAAATCTGTTCTTTAATTTGATATTTACTTTCTAATATCTTAAATGAAATTATGGTGATGTTAGATAATAGGTTTAGTCTTTGTGCTACCTTTGTGTGTGCGAGTGGTGCTGGGGATCAAATCCAGGGCCTTGCACGTGCTAGACAGGAATTCTACCACTGGGCTACAACTCTAGCCCATCTTTTGCATCCAATTTGGAGAAATAAACAGTCTCCCACTTCATTTTTGTTCCCTATTAAATATGCACTCCTATATTTAAATCTGTTTAACAATTTGTGAAATCTATCAATTTGATTTTATTTGGTTTGAACCCAAAATCTGGTTTCAGTCTTGTACCTCTTAAAGAAAACTTCTCTATCCCATAACTACCGTTTTCACCCAGTCTTACACTTAACTCTGCCCAGTTCCTAAATGCTATAGATCCTTCTGTCTGTCGAAAAGACACTTAAGTCATTCACTAATTTCCAAGGCAGAGTCCCAAGAGTATTTTCTCCCATCTTGTTTCCTTTCCTCCCTTCTGTCTAGGACTTTCTAAACAGTGCTTTCTGTCCAGGAATCACTGTGAGGATCCAGGAGCAGGCAGAGGAAAGGGTGGAGAGCTCCAAGACACACACGACACAGTTTTTGCCTTCAAGTAACTCACAGCCTGTGGGGGAAACCAGGGTACAAAAAATCTATAGTAAGATAGTGTTGTTCAAGTATGGACAGAACACTGAGGAAGCAAAGGAAGGAGTGCTGAACTTCGAGAGTGTCAGCCAAATACTATCTTCCCAGAAAAGCAGCTGAATCTGGAAAAGTAAGGAGGATCCCTTCAGTGGATTAGGGAAAGGAAATAAATTTTATTACAAGGATCAGGAGAGACTTCATTTGAGTAAGTGCAGTAGGTTAAAGGAACTGCAACTAGCCTATAAAGGAAATTGTAGATTAAAATCCAATGATGAAGGAGGGCCTTGATTATCTTGTAGGATGGCGGTCTCTAAATCTATGGAGCCCTAAAAATATAAATATATATGTATGTGTACGTATTAATTTTTTTTTACTATAATAAAATATCGGAGGCTGGGTACATATAAAGAAAAGAGGTTTGGGGGCTGGAGAGGTGGCTCAGCAGTTACAGAGCTTGCCCGGCATGCACAAGAACACAGGTTCAAACCCTAGGACCCAAGTACACAACTAAGTGTCAGAGCAACGAAAGCCATGTGAAAAAACTCAATAAAAATAGATTCTCACTGTCCTTCTCTCTTAAAAGAAGGAAAGAAAGAAAGAAAGAAAGAAAGAAAGAAAGAGAAGAGGTTTGTGTAGCTTACAGTTTAGGAATGTGAGAATCCAAACAACGTAGCATAGTTTCTGGTGAGGTTTCAGTGGTGGATGGCGTCATGGTCGGAGGCCCAGTGAGAGGGAGATCACAGCACAGGATGGGAAGCCAGAGAGAGGGGAGAAGCCAGTCTTGAACCTCTTACGAGGCTCAACCTTTTGAAGTGCTCACTACCTCAGCATCACCACACCGAGGACCAAGCCTCCAACAAGGAAGCCCTGGAGGACAAACTGCGTCCAGGCCACCGCAGTGTGTGTGTTTCAGAGACCCTGACTCCGTAGGTTTGTTGTCATACCACGAGAGCTACACATTTAAAAAGCATCAGGTACGGACACCACGATAGAAGATGGGGGGACTTGAAGGATTTCAAGTTGGGAAATGTGTGAGCAGGTTCACGTCGGTCACAGCCTGGTGACCTATGAAAGCTGGAGTAGAGACAGCAGGGACTACGGGTTGGGAGACCAGGCAAGGCAGTTAAGACTGAGGATTTGAGAGAGAGTGGAGAGAAGGAGTCAGCTCAAGGAGTGGTAGTAGTTTGAAAAAGAAGATGAGTTGAAACTCATTGCATTGAAATTGCCTTGAAATAGAACTTGGAAATGAAGTATTTACACTTTAAAGGAAAATTCATGATGAGGAACCTGGAGGAATGACGTATTGTGCTCTTGGATGATAAAGGAAATACCTCTTACTCTTCAGATTGTATAATCTGTTGAAATCATAAGGCAGATCTTACCTTCACAAGCATAAAATCTTATTTAAAACATTTAATCTGAAGTGGATGGGAAATAAAAATGTTGATGAATTAAAGAAATCACAGTGATTGTATATTATCCTAATCCATCCTATTAGTTTGGACGGATGGGGCACTAGCACTTGAACCCAGGGCTTCACACAAGCCAGGTAAGCATTGTATCACCAAGCTATATCCCCAGTCCCTTGCTTTTTATTTTTCTGTTTTAAGACCCATTCTGACTAAGTTGTTAAGGTTGGCCTTGAGCTTATGATCATCCTGTTTCAGCTTCTTTGGTACCTGGGATTTCAGGTCTTTGCCACCATGCCTGGCTCCAGCAGATTAAGGTGTGATTTTTAGATTGCCTTTATACTTAGTGCCAAAAAAGAATTCTAATCAGAATTACTAAGAATTACTAACAGTTCTATCAGTTCCAAATGATAACTATTTATCATTATCTATTTATCATTATCTCTACTTCTTTCCAAACCATTCCTCCCACTTGTCCTTCAAAAAAAGTACTGGGGCTACAAGGAGATGGAACTGATAACTCCGAAATTTTGGATTTCCTCCATACACTTGGTTCTTCACAGAGTGAACACTAGGAAGTACAATGGCAATATCTCAGGATTCACCAATTATTATGATCTTATTTCAAAGTTGGGGTTAAAACTGAATGGCTGCAATCATTTCTTAACTTTTTTCAATTAAATGTCCCTAAACAAGGAAATAACTTATTGTGTAGATTGTCCTGATAAGCGGAAGAGCCAGTATATCCTTGGCCTTTAGGTGAAAGCACATTCACTAGCCAAGTTCTCCTACGCTTCAGGAGACTACACACCTTTTCCAGGGGTTGACAGCCCTCTCCAGCCAAAAGTTCTCCATTCAAACCTAAATCCTTTGTGTTTCACTTTTAGCCTTTAGTGGTGATAGAGAAAAAGATGCTTATCAACTGTTCTCTGAATAAGAAAACTGAAAATACTCATAGATCATCTCAAAATCGTTCTTTATCCAGAATAATCCCCAATCTTTGACCTTTCCTCAAAGGCCTTATTTTCCAAAACTTCAATAATCTTGGTGGCTTTCCTCAGAACGTTTTTCAGGCTTCTCATACATATTTTTGGTTGTGGAGCTCAGAAGCCAGCAAAGTCTACCTGGTGTGAAATATATTCAAAGCTATTGTTAATGAGTTGATACTCATTTTATATTGCCATTGCTTTATATATGGTATCAATATCTTACTTAATTTTTGTTATGAAAATACAATTTTACAAATGCACGGCAATTTGTATGATTACGCTGTGGATCAGATGACTTCCTGAAT
The DNA here is from genome assembly GCA_004027875.1 of Aplodontia rufa. Classification (NCBI taxonomy): domain Eukaryota; kingdom Metazoa; phylum Chordata; class Mammalia; order Rodentia; family Aplodontiidae; genus Aplodontia; species Aplodontia rufa. The sequence goes on from PVKS010022797.1 coordinate 7,903, forward strand.
TAACATTCAGCGTCAAAGCATGCCCTTGACGCTTGTGTGGTCTGATTGTCTTTTTTTGTCTCAAGTGAATGTGTGTGTCCATGTCTGTCATACCTCTCCCAGGCCCTCTCTTTTGTCAGCCAGCTGTTTGTATTAAACATGGAGCCTATAGCCAACTGTTCTGGAAGCTACATTTTAAAGGATGACCACACTTTAGGTATAGCTTTCAATTTTGTGTCCACTTGGAGGTATCAGAATGTCACCCTGGAGTAGGTGGTTAGTAAAACTGGAGATCAGGCTACTTGGCTGATTCCTAATGTCATTTATGACATTAGGAAGAGAGAAACAGAATAGTAAAGCAGAGTTAGAAAAGTGATGGTAAAAATAAAAGCAAAGAGGGAGCTTATAGGGAGTCTGGATTGGAGGAACCCAGAGGCAGGCATGAAATTCAAGGTCAAGGGCTAGGATCCAGTTTACCAAAATAAAAACAGCAAGAACACAGGAAGATAAATAGGGTGGAGGGAGAAGAAATGTGGTGATTTCCCCAAAACAAACTCTCCCACGAGTAATGTAGGCCTACCTTATTGATCAGATCTAGCAGTATCCAGGGATATGCCCATCAACTTACAAAGAGTTATGGTTTGAATCTTAAATGTTCTGCCAAATATATTGAAGATTTGGTTCCCCATAGATGGGGCTCTTGGGAGTTGGTAGAAACTTTAGGATGGGAACAGGGCTTAATTGGAAGAATTGAGTCAGTGTGGATGTGTCCTTGAAGATTATATTGGGACCCAGCCCCTCCCTACTCTCTCTCCTTCCTGGCCACCATGAGGTGAGCACTTTTGGTCTACCATGCATGCCCCACCATGATGTTCTGCCTTAACACAGGCCTGAAACAATGGGGCTGAGTGACCATGACAAGAAACCTCTGAAATTATGAGCCAAAATGAATCCTTCCTCCTTTTAGATCATTTATGTCAGATATTTTGCCACCGTGATGAAAATCTGACTAACATGTAAGGCCTAGGAGAATGGACCAATGCCAAGTGGTATAAATACATTTTCCAACTGATTGCCTGGTATGCTCTTATAGGATCAAATGAGAGAGAAAATTCAGGTTGAGAATGGTATCACTTCCCACTGATTCTACCAAATGTAGTACCAGCTCTCAAAAAAGAAAAAGGAAACGGTCATTGTTTGGATAAATAAAAATGCAAAGTCCTTTTTATTATCCTTGCAAATCTATTTCTGGGATTAAAAATCATACCTCATAGAGTCTTTGATATGTGAAGATTAATTTCTGGCTCTTTAAAAAGGTTTCCCTATCTGTGCTACACACTTACATAAGGGAACATTTAGCCCCACGTTTCATATGCCTTTGCTTACTATAGCCAGCCCCCTGGAATACATAATAAAAACATAAAAGAAAAGCACATTAGAAATGCATCTACTGGTGGGAATCCAACCAGTGTTGACTGCAGAGGTTTGGTATGAATCGGTTGCACTGAGGGGGAGAGTTGCCCATTGTATGAAAGAAGGAATTACCAGAGAATTCGGGGCAGAGAGAACATGGCCGAAACAAAAACACGCCTATCAATGTACACATTGCACATTATTTTCTTCTATGTAACACTATTTATTACAAATTGATTATAGATTATATTTATTTATATTTACAATTATTCTTTTGGCCTGTTTTATTAAGACTTATTCCATACAATAGCAATTCGATTGTCTCAATTCGAGTTGATATCTAACTGTCTTAAGTTAAAAGATTCCATAGTTTTCCAAACCCCTAAATAACTGACATGGCTTCATCTGTCTTTCCAGACTCATCTTCTTCCATATTCCTCACTATAACATGCCATGTATTCCAGCCACATTGAACTTGCTCTTCCCTCAATAGGTATGTTCTATGAAGTCTCCTGTTCCTAGCCACGCTGCTCCCTTTGATTAGACTGTGCCAACTTCTCTCTTCCTGGCTAACATCAACTCACCTGTCAAGCATCTATTCTAAAGAAATTGCTGGGGGGAAGCTTTTCTAATCTCCAGAGCTGAGATATATACACCTCTTCAGTGCTCTTTTATTACAGCACTCACTTGACTGTAATTGGCTATAAACATTGTTTTGTATCCTTCACTGGACAGGGAGTACCTAAAAAGTCCTCCAAGATCTATAACAACATCTGGCACATACTAGGCACTTAAAAGTCTGATGAATGAATCAATCAATTAGACAATGAAGTTTGCCATTCTGGAATGTTTATGTGATCTTGGGATCTCTAGATACAGGAATCCGTTGCTGAAGTATTCAATAATATGTTTGAAGAGCACACATAAGAAAATTTAGGAAAAATTAACCTAGAATAAAGCAAGGTTCAACTTATGGAATGGCTCATGGATAAAGCAGATGCTCCTGTTTTCAAGAGAGTCCACAGAGACAAATGGGTGGCTGAGTCTCCCAGGGGCTTGTCCTAAATGATACTGCCTCACGCAACACTAGTTCTACAAATCAAGGGCCTGTGGCCCCTCTTTCACATCCACAGGCCTCTGTGAACCATGCACTCCCTCACCTTTTAACACTTTCCTTGACATGAGTACTGAGGTGGAGCACCAGATTATCCATGTTCTCACAGCTTGGACAAAACTCACAGTCCTCTATTTTTACATGACAACTCTTTCTTCATTAAAACAAAGCAAAATGAAGTAAAACTGAAAAATTAGACTTGTTTTTTTAAATATTAGTTAATAAAATACAACCAGTTCAACTCAATGGCTTTTTAAAAAAGTGGTTGGAAAAAGAAAGAGATTCTGTGAAGGCGAAAGTTCTCAAGCCATGGTAACTCATTTTCTTTAGCTTCACTTAGGATGCAACAAAGACACATGTCTTTTTAGTTTTTTTAATAATCTGTCATGGAATTTATGTCCAGTCCCAGGTAAGCCATGTAAGATTTTATAAATTTGGTACATAAGTGACTCTGAATATTAAGACAAAAGAGACATGTTATAGTTCTTGCAGTATTATTTTGTACGGAAAATATAAACTAACGTGAGCCATGCATTACGTGAACGAACAGACTTGTCAAAAATGCTAAGGTATGATGCAATGGAGAAGAGAAAAAAACATTTGTCTAATTCACCCCCCAGAAATGGCAGAATTCCAAGTTGTTTGGAATGAGAAACTTGATGGAGATGAAACCTTTGTGGGCCCCTGAACAACACAACTCAGTGTAGTTAAAGTGGCTATTGTCCCTGATGATAATATCAACTATTTATGATTCTGTTTTACAGCTTACAGTTCCCTTTCTTCCTTTATTGAAAAAATCTCACACATTCATCAACATAAATGAAAAATATTTCTGGTCTAAAATTAAACCCTATAGCTTTGATGGATCATTAAACCCCACTTACACATTCCTTCCTTGGTCCAACCCGAAGTTGTTATGGTGAGAATGTTAGTTTCTTAACTCCCAGCAACCATGTTCATTCAATTTCTTTGACAGAGACTACAAGAGACGCGGAGGGAATGAAACAACTTAGCAGGACTGGCCTTGGTGCTTTTTATGCCCTAAGCAAGCAAACAAGAATAAGATTATAGTGGCCCTGAATGGAATCAGGAATGGAAGAGAAGTTTTCTCCCCCAACAGAAAGCTTCTTAAAGAAAAACAACTTTAAGATACAATCTGTATCAGGGAAGCCACTCTATCCCTGCTAGAGGTGCCTGTGATTTTGCTATCCATCCTAAGCATTAGCAGAGGAAGATACAGCTCCTGAACTTCTGTTTCCTCCCAGACATGAGTAACAGAGTGGGTTTGAATTGGGGAAGCTGGAGGCACCCTTGCCTCATTGACAGACACATAGGAGATGCCAAGGGCTGCTTTCAATTTGGGCCTGAAGCTTTGGATTTTAGGAAGACAAGTGAACAGCATTACCTGTTTACTGCAATGTTGACAAAGGGAAAGCCGGTGGCCCCCTTGCACCTGTTAATACTTGCTCCTTTCACTGATGTGACCCATGCAGCTGCTCGTTTCAATTAGCCCAGGGCCAGGCTTGGCATTTACCCACAGAAACAATGCCGCACAAAGCAGCGCCTCTGTGCACTTGCCCTGGCTTTCTTCCAAGCCACACTCGGCTTCTGCACATTTTACCAACCTGTCTCCCCCAGTGCAAGGTCCTGGTGGACATGTAAGTGCTTCAAATGCAAAGGAATCTTTTGCACTGAATGGTTCCGTTTAATATTCCTCTGGAAGCACCATTTCTTCCTGGCACCTCTTTTAACTTTTTTCTTAACCTTCTTCTTCTGTAGACAGAGAGACTCTCCAAAGGGCACATGTCTTAAGACTCACTTTATAGCAACAACAACAAAACAACGGTAAGACGAATGAAAAGGAAATCATCAAGGTTAAGAATTCCTATTCGTCAAATTTTAAAAATCATGAGTTTTAAGCGATTGCTCAGTCTGTATCTCTTTGGCTTCAGTGCTCAATATTTTTTCAAAATTAAGTCCTGCAGCTGGAAGGGATCCCAGACCATGAAGTACAGCTTACCACTGCCATTGTCTTTCTGGGTGGGGTTGGGAGCACTGAGATAGTTCCTTTGCCTACGTTCAGTGATGCACCTCCTAAAATCTCCACATTCCTCCCTCTCTTCCCTGAGTGCCATCCAGACTTGACTTTCCATGAGTTATATTGAATGTGCCCTTTTATGACACGCCTAAGAATGCTTGGAGACCTTTCTTTATTCACTTTCCAAGTCTTCAGTGTTGCTAGCACAGGATATTTATCACCTCATGGGCAAAGACCATCTTCCTTTTTGGAAGTGAAACTCTCATCTTGCTGGGAGACATTTGATATATGCCCACTGCTGGAAAAGTTCTTTCATTCACATAGTGAGGGGCGGGGACCTTCAAAACTACTTACCTGTTACATTACAAAGGGACAGTGAAATATACCGCCCTGGACCACAATGGGGAGTTACTTTTTCTTTTTGCCTCATGATAGAAAATGAGGCAGCTCGCTGGGTCTGTCTTGCGCCTATGCCTCATCCAGAGCATGGCATCCAGGAGCAGGCAGACGCGTTTACGGTGGCTTCACCATCTCCATAAACTGACCTCAGTGGGTAACTTCTTTCTCATTTGCCAGGCGATACATCTGCAGGTCTGATGTTTCAGTCTGAAGTGTTTACACATGTAGTAAGAGGGCAGGTTCTCTACCTCCTGTATCTGTATATATTTGTTTTGCTGTCCAGTTCCCTGTAGTTTTGTTTGTTCAGGGACTGAATTTGTAGCAGGTGTTTGGAACAATTAACAGAAGCAGGGATACCAGTAGTGGGCAAAGGGTGGAAGAATATAAAACAAAAGCTTGACATTTTAAAAAACAAAGACCCTTAAAAACTGCACTTAACAACCGCAGACTAGAACACACCAGTAGTGTCGTGTTTAAAGTTTAATCTATTATAATTAAACTTTGAATATGTGCCTTGGCTATAAAATAGTAGACTAAGAATAAAAGCTTCACTTTTATTAATATTTTTTATTTGATTTCTTTTTAATACTCAAAACATATTCAGTAGGACTTTTAAAGCTTGAAAAGTGAGACATATATCAGATCTGTCTATACAAATGACAGAATCAGTTCATTCTGTTTGCTCTGGGTTGTGAAAATGCCCATGTAGAGAAAACACCCAGGAATGCTTTGAGTGTTTCTGCTATTTGCAGAAACTTATAATCAGATGGAGGGAGTCTTTTTGCTTCTGTGTGGGTGACTAAGATAGTTAATTGGAGCTATGCCAAAGAGTCCTTTTCATATCAAAGCAGTTTGGGGAAAATTATATTTATTTGGACAGTTTCACACTTTGAGTTTTGATTTCATTAAAATCAGCATGAATTTACAATTATAGATTTCTAACTTATTCCATAAGCATAAATGCCAACTCATTTATGTTCTAACAAATAACACAAGTCCAAACATTTTGCCTAGAGAAGAACAACTGGCCCCAGATCTCCCTTTTTCATCATTTAACAAAATGATGTTTGAACAATTCTCTGCATTCACTGACCATTTCCTAATTGGCAAATACCAGGAGGTGTTGGGGTCATATCGGTGAGGGATGTCTAGCTCCTGGATGAAAAAGTTCCTGCTTTATTTGTGAAAAAAAATATATATATTAAAATGTATAAGTTATAATAATTGAGAGAATAATTGTGTACTAGTTACTCCCATATGAAGGAGCAGTAGTTAATTCTATTAGGGTCATGAATGGCCTTGTTGAAAATTTAGGATTTTTCACTAAGTCTTAAAGCATAACTAGATAAAGGAATTAAATCAAAAATTTTTCTTTGGTTGCTCAAATTAGCAGACTGTCACTAGGTTACTAGTCCAGGGAGCTAGAACGAACACTGAGTAATCTGAAGTGAAACAGGTCCTCTTTGTCACAATGGTCTGGGGATTTTGGAAAAGATGAAAATCATTTCAAAAGAATTGAAGAGCAAAGGAGAGAGAAAGAAATGAGGCACTAAAAATTATTCATATACAAGCTCTAATTGGAAAAGGGAAAAACAAAGGTAAAGTGGCTGACAGTAGTTAGATCTAAAATGAATGATGCTAAGTGAACCAATGAATGGATTAGGATTCAGGTTGATTTAGGTCTCCTCTCTTCTCCCTGAACCATCAAGCTCTTACTGACTTTCATCTTCTAACAAAGTAAGTCTAATTATGCATAAGGTCCGAGCCCTGCAGTTGGCAATTTCTCAGATTGGACCAGCGTCAGATACCCGAATCCTATACCATCCCCAATCCACATGGAGTATTCTTGGGGCTTCATATTACTATTCTTCATGGTAAACTACCACTTTCATTCAAGCATAGATGGCTTCCTAGGCCAAACAATGAAAAGATCCACATAGTAGGTGTCACTAAGCATGTTCACTAGAATATGTCACTAGCACCAAGATGTACATTCTCTGCTGTTCTTTTACCATGTGGATCTTGCTTTAGATTTCACAAGTTATCAAAGAGTATGATTATAAAGTAAAATTCATCATCTGTGACCATTAACCCACTATAAATTGATAATGATCCTGAGAGAATAGACAAAAGTTTGATAGTCGAGATATATGACACTAGGAAAAAGAAAATAATGCTTTATAAATACTGGCCGTGTGTGTGTGTGTGTGTGTGTGTGTGTTTGTGTGTGTGTGTGTGTGATTTTAAGGGTATAGATCTTGTCTTGGGCTTAATGAGAACTGTGTCTGTTTTATTTTCATTCCTAATATCATTGAACTCCTCAATAGAACTCTCTCTGTATAAGTCCCTCACCCCAAATCTTTGCCCTGGTACTGAATCTTCAGTTACGTTTAGGACTTAATGATATATGTGTCATTGACTATGTATAGTAGACACTGGACCAGGCAACGCAGTTAGTGAAAATTTGTGGGTTAGCCCACAGAATAAAAATGGTGAGAGTATTTTGCCTAATGAAAATAAGACAAAGTGATTTGGAAGTAATTATCCTGGTAATTCACAGACTGGCTAGGTCTTTAACACCTGCCCACTAGAGAGTACGCAGCTCTGTTAACCCTTTTTTACCAGCTCAGTAACACAGCAGGGAAATAATAGTCAACAGACCTGGATTTACGTTTATCTCATATCTTGGAAATATAGCATAACATCCTTAAACCTTACCATTTTTTCTATATACTGGGCATGATAGCACTTTCTCTGATTCCTCTATTTAGTGTTTAGGAAAATCAGATAAGATGAGGTGTGTGACTAGTTTCTGTGCTGGCCAAGCCAGAAAGACTGGTTCCATTTCCACAATTAGAGGGAATGACCACAACAAAGACATTGTACAAGCAACAAGATCAAAGATACTAAAACTGGGCTAGGCTGCAGCCTCTGAGCTACTTTTTATTTCCCCTGATGTATCCCTGAGGTTTGGTAGTCTTACAACTTAGAGACAAGAATTGACCAAGTCAGAAGATTCCAGAACCTGAGACAATCTTTATATCATTTTAGCTTGGAGAAGGGTTTACATGTGGCCAAACTACCCAAATTTAACATCTTGGCTCAGAATTTCTTGCTGCTGCATGGTTATATAACCTATCACTCCCATGTTTGATTCTTATTCTCCTTCAAATTTTTAAAGCAATATATCTGACCATGGCCTATTACAATTCCAAGATCTAAAAACAATGTGATGCGCATACAAGACACAATGGTTAATAGATTTGTGTGGTTTGAAATTAATTATAAAATAATAAGCCATTGATAATTGTGATGCTGTGTATATAGAGAGCTTTAGAATTTATTCTTTTTTGTATTTTGATGTACTTTTTTAAAAAAGAAACAGGAATAATGAAAGAGAGGGAGAGAAAGACAGAAGCAATTTTTTATTTAGTTTTTCATGTGACTTTCATTGCTCCGACACCTTGTTGTGAATGTGGTGCTGGGGTTTGAACCCGCGTACTTGTGCATGCCAGGCAAGCATCGTAACCATGGAGCCACCACTCCAGCCCTTTGATGGACTTTTAAAAATGTTATTACTACTCAATACATACAAAAATACCAGTTATATGATAGTGGGAGAAATTTATGTTGGTGAGTGCCTGGACCTGGTGCCTAAAGAAGGGTAGGAGAGACATTTTTATTGATGGAGAATGAACTAAAACTGAATGGCCACCATTCTGTCCCCAACTCTCCAGCCTAGAGGTAGGTAGCCTCACAGACCTGGGATTATTCTGCTCATGGTGGATATAGGTGAAGATAGATGCAGAAGAAATAGTTTATCATAGCTATGACTCAACGTTTTTGGACCCCAAGTTCCTGTTCTCAATAGAAGGGTGAGTGTGGGGAGCAACTGAAATACGTGGTTTGAATACAGCATCTGCCATAGTTCCTGACTGTGATTCAGGCTTAGGCCAGTGGTGACTCACCTTTTCCAGGCTCTGGCATTTATGACAGGGCTTCCCTCTTCCTGGCTTACTTTTCACTGGATCTTTAAACCAACTTTACGATTTATCTCTTTTGAACTTACGTCATAAGTCTTGGTTGTTATTATAACTACCTAATTTATAAGAGTAAAATGAATTCACGTTTATGAGTCAAAACACTTTTATGGCCAGGCCTTCATATTTAAAATAAAATCATGTTTGTAATTTTCAAATAAAAGGAAAGTGTTAAATCTTAAAGTGTTTATGTTTTCTTATTTGATTTATTTTCCAAAGGAAGATGATAATAACAAATTCTAAAATACTTATCAATGAAATCAAATGGTTTCTCCCAAGTGACATAGCAGATGGGTGGGTGGAAGGCAACCTACCTTCTAATCATCAGAAAGGTTTTGTTTCAACTTGACCTTTGTGTATACCATTTAGCTGCTTTGGAATTTATTTATTTATATATTTACTTATTTACTTTATTTTGTACTGTGGCTTGAACCCAGAGGCACTTCCACTGATCCACATCCCCAACCCTTTTACTTTTATTTTGAGAAAGGTTGTCAGTAAGTTGCTTAGTGTCTTGCTGTTACTGAGACTGGCTTTGAAGTTGTGATCCTTCTGCCTCAGCCTCCTGAGCCCTTGGGATTACAGATGTGCACCACCCTGCCTGGGGCTGCTTTGGAATTTACATGTATTAATTAAAAGCCTGAAAGTCTTCATAAACTTCCTTATCTATAAAATAAAGGTCATAAGAGGAGCTATCCACAGAGTTGAGGTAAGGATTAAATAATATTCAGCACAGTTTAAGGACATTAACAAAATCCTAATAAATTAAATATTTCTGCAATAATTATTTCATTCTATATCCTAGCTATTTACAGTCAAGACTACTGTTCAGTTATAGTATGAACTTATCATATAGACATATTTATAATATTCAACAAATATATAAGCTATGTATAGAATAGCTGGATTTGTACATACCTGTGTACAAGATATACTAGAAATTAAAATGAAGCATTTGTAGTTAAAAATGTGGCGTTCACCTGTAATCCCAGGGACTCATAAGGCTGAGGCAGGAGGACCACAAGTACAAAGCCAGTCCCAGTAATTTAGGGAGGCCCTGAGCAACTTAATGAAATCCTGTTTCAAAATAAAAAAATTAAAAGGGCTGGGATGTGGCTCAGTGGTTAAGCACCCCTGGGTTCAATCCCTGGTACAAAAGATAAAGGAAAAAAAAATCTTGGCAGGAGGCTGTGCTTGTGGTTCCTGGTAAGCACAGTGCTTAGCAAGGGCAGACCCTGGGTTCAATCCCTGGTACTGAAAACACAAACCAAACCAAGTATCTGGGAACTTAAAGTTTGATTTTGAGGAACAAACTGACCATTAGTATCTGATGAATATCTGAAATTAGCTGAACTGGTTAAACAGGTCTGGTGTTCCATCTGTGCATGCGTATCTGATTGACCAGGACTTGGACCTGGACTGAAGTGGTCAACACTATCAGGGAGCTTCCCTTTATATGTGGAATTAAAGGTTATAAGTGCTTGGCCTCAAGCGCTTGTAACAACCCTAATATTCTCCCATAAGCTCCATGACTTACTCTGATATTAAAGAAAGGTACGCATTGGGAGAAGAGTATTTTATTTCCAGCTCTTTACTTTCAGTTTGGGAAATATTCATTTTTCCTGCTGACAAGAAAAGGTCTAGACTAAAGTATTTTAATCTAATTCATAAAGCTATTGACCTACATTAATGTTTATGGATATGGATGTTAATTTGTAAATTCTTATTTACATGTGCAATTCATATATTCTCCTGTGGAGAAGAAAATTTATTCCCTTTCTTTTTTTAAAAAATTTTTTTCATGTTACCTCATCCTCAGCTCTGGAACCAGCTAATAAAGTATAAACACATTCTCACAAATTTCTGTTGATGGATTCTTTAATAACAGTCTAAACTAAGGAAAGAATTGAAATGCTTACAAGGCAGATGTTCCAACATTAATACCACTTTCTTGCCTGGAAAGAATTTATACCTTAGTAGGACAAGACACACGCTATGTGACTATAAGGAAATGAAACTAATTGACAAAATAATTTTGTCATGAATTATATATGGTTTACTTAAAAGAAATTATCTTTTAAAATCCTAATTTAATTGATGAGGAAATAGATAACCAAAAAGATCTTATGACCTTCTCAGGAAACTCAACTAATTAGTAGAGCCTGGATTAGGTTTATACAGTTAGTCCACCCACTGTATCAAGATAGAAGTTATTATTCCAAAGTGTACACCTCACTTGACTATATGCAAATTCTAACAATCTGAAAACATGTAGTGCATTTTGAGATCTCCTTGCCCAGGGAGGTGTTCATGGTCAGTGCTGGTTAAGAAATGCAAATAAACTGGATAAACCGGGTGGATGTGGTGGTGCATATCTTTAATCCGGGTGACTCAGGAGGTGGAGGCAGAAGGATCACAAGTTCAAAGCCAGTCTCAGCTATTTAGCCAGGCCCTAAGCAACTTAGTGAGACCCTGTCTCAATATAAGAAGTATAAAGGGCTAGGGAAGTGACTCAGTGGTTAAGTACCCCTGGGTTCAATCTCCAGTACCAAAGTAAATAAACAGAATAATGCAAATCATATAGAGGTTTAGCTGAAAGCTAAGTTTATCATCTTGATTACTCAGTTTTATGACCCCAGAAGCCTACATGTAAATGTAGGCTCATTCCAAAAACAAAATGCAGCCTTAAAGAATAAACAGTGGTCATTTTCTAGAGATATTAGAGTATATTTAAAATGGGCTCATAGGTCCTTCTGGTTATATGCAGCTATGAAAAAATTTTTTTAAAGTATCATAAAACATCATCAGAATTAACCCAAAAGCAGTGACAGGTGCTTAGTTTTAATTATGCATTAATGATTCTATTATGGGTAGCAACAGGCACAAAAAACCCACAGAGAAGGAAGGATCTGACTGAGCTCAACCTTAGCTAAAGACAGAGATGAATTAAGTACATAGCTTTTCAGAAAAATATGTCACAAATTATACATGGTTCACTTAAAAGAAATATCAACTTTAAAATCCTAGTTTAATTGATGAGGAAACAGATAACCAAAAAGATCTTATGACCTTCTCAAGGAAACTCAACTAATTAGTAGAGCCAGGATTAGGTTTACAAAGAGTTGGTCCACTGGCTGTCTTCAGAAGACTAATATCTCTGTGTTCAATTGAATCCATAAGTGGTTTGGATTATGGAATAGAAAAGCTTAATTTACTGAATTAATAGAACTGACATGTTGTTTTACAGTTAAATTCAAATCTTGAAGTACATTCTGTTAACATCTTTTGTTTTCAAGTGTATTTTAAGATGTGTCACGTGCCTTTCAAACTACAAAAAGACATTTTTTCATATTTTATTAATGTCTGGATAATTACACTGCAGTCAGGAAAATTTATAGAACGCCTAACATTTAACATAACATTGCCACTGTGGGCGATGTTCAGATGTATAGATGTAAGAAATAGCTTCTTTACCTTAGAAAAAGGTTATGAGTCCAAGTTTCTCTAGGAAAGCAATTTTTTTGCAGCCATCAGCACAGCTACAATATACACATCTTACTGCAAAAAGAGTTGGAATTATTAAAGAACCCCAAATATTGAACTACATGGAGCATATCACAGGGAAAATAATTTTCGCAGCCTGTGTTATGAAGGGGTTAATTATGAGACCTGCGATAAGGTGTTCGCACACTGAGGCACTTCATCAAGCCATGGAGTCAGGAAACAAGGGAGAATAGATGAAGGTGCTAGGGATAATAATGATGGCAAGTAATGATTTCCCTAGAGGTGAGCTGATCTATGGCCACAAGCAAAGAAAAAAGGCTAGAAAGTACTATAACATTACCTTAGAGTACTTAACAGACTCAAAAGCAGTAACCCTGTGTCAAAAAAGGCCCATCATCCCGCTCATTTTAGGTAAAAGAGTTATGCCAAAGTACAAGAGGGGAATGCAAAATTCACATATGAAATTAAACAGCTGAAAGGTATGATTTAACAATGCTCAAAACTCAATAAGCCAAAGATAAACAGCAAATTAGATGACTCAATGTCAGGAGGAAAAAACATCTTCCATCGATCCCATCGTCAAAAATTAATCTGCCTGAGAATGCCCTCTGCTCCAATCCCCGAGCTGATGAAGAGTGGAGGAATAGAGTAAAACCTATGTACGAGCGCTTCACCTTCAGGCTAGACCCTGATTACAATCTCCTGTGAGACATTTCAGCATGAAGCGCCTCTCATGTTGGGACTGCAAAATTAAATTGCGATCAATACTTTACAAAAATAATTGGGGAAAAATGTTCAGAAGTCGGAGCTGCACTGTGTGGCCACAAACATATGAAAGTTATTTTTTTTCTACCTTTCTGGGGGTTATTCTTCAGGATAGATCAGTTCAAAGGTGTCTCTTGACAATAGTGTTCTTGGAATGGTTTCGCTCACCTTGTTAGGGAATTTTAAAAGCAGAGGAGCATTTACAGCCTACCAAGAGTGGTATCTTATTGCTATATTCTCAGTTTCCTTTCTTTGGAGTGCTAATCTCAGCTCATGAATGCTTCTGTGCTTCACTTTGATGTTAATTTTTAAAAATTTCTATGTAAATTAATTCACATCGTTAAAAAGAAAAGATTTTTAAAAAGTTATATTCTAACAAAATGAAAGCAAACACACACATGCACACACAATTTGGTAGATTTTTGAAAAGTTCGCCAAAGATTTGATTTTGAATCAATACATTTAAATGCTGAACTCTGTAGTTAAATTTAGGGTAAAATGTATTGAATCAAACTCTTTTGCAGCCTTAAGCAATACTTAGTATTCAGCTTTCCTTCTTGTCTGCCTCTGAATAAGTTCTTATTTTTGGCAAAGATTTACTTTTTAATCCATAGAAAGAGGAGGAAGTAGAAAATGTAAATGCTTATGTTAAATTCCTGCTTCTTTAATAAACGGTCATTTTTGGTCTTATTGTATAGAAAGTTCAAAATGTTGTACTTTTATAATTGCATTTTTGGAATCAGCATGGGTCTTTCTGGATTTTTATTTGTGCTATGACTATTCTGACAAGATGGTCTGCTGATTTTCCACACATGAATCATTTGTTATAACCTCAGTCACACATGCCTGGAAATTAAGCTGCTGCATTAAGAATACACAACACAAACCAAACCGAAGCAGGTGGTACATAACTAGCCAAAGAGGAGTACCCAAAGAGGGGCCATTAATGACTTGCTGTCTGTCATCCTGGGAGGGGATATATTGAGTGGTGTCCTGTAGGTCATCAGGACTGGGTGAGGGAATTGTAAGTTTGCTTATTAAGGGAAAATGGCAACACCTTGCACTAGATTGCAAACACTGAGAAGATCTGAATAACATTGAAAGTGTCCTTCACCACCAAAATAACAGCATCCTCAAGGATGGGAGCAAGGGAGAAGTATTAGTGGACACCCCCAAATGAAACAGGTAACATATGCCTCATGATTTTATTAGGAAAAATTTCAGATTTCAAATTGGCTTCCTTCCACCACTTAGCATGCCTCTTAAACAACTTTTTACTATGTTGTTTCCATGAGAAGACAGAATGCAAAGTTATTTTAGGATATGAGGAAGAAAAGAAAGCAGCAGGACAGGGAAGAAGAGGGAAGAAAGACACGGGTGCTTGGCATAGATAACCCATGGCCCAATCTCCTCCCTGTTCTCCACATTCACCACACTCGCACACACTGTACCCACTCTGGTCACCCGGGAACGTGCTTCTTATTTCTGACTTCCTGACTAATACTAGCACACTTCCTCAAGACTCAGTTCAGAAATCTACTCTTTTCAAAAAATTTCCCTGAATCTTTTCAACTTTACAAGTAGGCTTCCTAACTCTGTGCACGCATTCATCATAGCATTTGTTATACTGAAATTCATGTTTCCTTCCAAACTATATTGTGACAATTTTGACAGAATGGCCTTTCATTTATCTTTGTATACTCTGACTTTTTTCCAACATTAATAAATTAATTTCTTTGTAATGTTCATTCACTGATTTAGTTATCAAATTTTTAATTTGCCATGTGTCACATGGTACTTCCCTGTTTGAGATTTGGTTTCCTTACTTCTAAATGAAAGGGTTGTACTAAATAAAATGTTCCCTTCTGTACCTAAAATTTCAGGCAATAAAAATGATTAAATATTTTGTAAAAAAAAAAAAAATCATGATTATTCCAGCCCCAGCTAGTCCTAAATGGCATAAAATAAGAATGCTTACTGTTGTTCATTTACTAAATGATACCACCTCACTTTTGGCTTTAGAACTGGTACATTTTCAGAATTAGATGCTAGTTTGTACCCATAAAATTGCTCATATTTGCCTATTTTGATGTGTGCAAATGTTGGTTTCAAGTGGGTCAAACAGTATGTGGCTAGAGAATGACAGAGCTTGGTGATAAAACTAAAGTAACACCACTGTGGTTTCCTTTCAAGAAGCGGATACTGAAACATACCTAGAACTGAGGAGTTAATAGAATATGGAAGCTGAATATGTGACCTGAGGTACAAAGCAGAGGCTGGATCATGCTGGCAAAAGTGGAGGTATGGAGACCTAGAGTTATGGTGAGATGAAACTGTAAGGAAACGATGTAGTATACTTGCTAGCAGAAAGCATGAAGTAAGGAGAAGATACACAAAACAAAGACTGAGCAGCAAAAGAAGACCAGAATAGCTACTTGGTGAGCAACTGGGCCATGCTAATATGGAAGTTCCCAAGTGTATATACTTGACTGCTCGCTACCATAGTTCCTGCTGCTGCCTCATACCCAAGGCCATCTTCAAATGATATCCAAGGGTGACGAGGGCTATATACTTCTCTTATCATAATGCACTGTAGTTCAATATTCCTACAAGTAGTCAGTACACCTTGCAGCCAGATAAATAAAGCAAACAGTAAAACACAATACCAAAAAAGGCTGTGAATTTCCCAAAATAACAGTCAATAAGTATCTCTCGTGGGCCAGGAACTCTGTGTATAATGTTAACATCCTTTAAGGCAGCTACAGGAAATATTACAGATGAGGACACTGGGATTTAGAAATGAAGGAGGATTTTAACCAAGGACACATGTCTAGTAAATGATGAAGCTAACAGCAAACCCAACCCTATTGGTTCCAGAGTCCACGCTCTTTCCATCTTGACTCTCTGCCTCCTCAATCTCTGAAATGCAAAGTGGCATTAGAATTAGGAAAGTTTACTTTGCGTCATTTTGTATAAATCATGTATAATCTATCTACTCAACTGGAAATATGTGAAAGATTTCCCAATTTATCCTTGGTTCCTACATTATCCCTCGAGCTATTCTGACCCAGGTATTTCCTAACGAGACGCTTGTGACAGCATCGGATCTCTGAGAGGGAAATCCGCCTTCTGCAGTCCCAACTGTCTATTAGCTTTGGGCTAAGGCTCTGGAGGCAGGCACAACTTAAACTACTTTATTTTAGCCCTATAAGAATGCCACCATCTAACCAAAACAAAACCAGGTACTGCCTTATGAAATGCAATGCTTAAACTATTTAAATTATGGTAGAGTCTAATTATAAAAATCTGTTTAGAAGATACCAATCAAGTGTTCTGAATGTTTCAGGCAGTCTCCTGGGTACTAAGGACATAGCAATGAGCAAGAGCCTGCCATTATGGAATATAGATTTCAGTGAGGAAATAGATTTTTTAAAAAAGAAAAGAAACAAGTGTAATCATTTGGCATAATGTTAGCTATAATAATTTTTTTCAAAAATAAATGGCAAAGCAGATAGGGAGGTATACTAGAGAGGGATGCCCCAGATCAAAAAAGCATTCTGTGCTAGTTCATTTTTTTTGTCACTAAGACAAAATACTTGAGAAAAATCAACCTAAAAGAGGAAAGATTTATTTGGGCTCACAGTTTCAGAGGTTTCCATCCATGGTTGGCTGGTGGAGACGGCATGGTAGAACAGAGCCGTTCATCTCGTGGGGCCTGGATAGGAGAAAGAGAGAGAAACAGAGAGGAAGGAAGGGGCTGGGGACATGGAATACACTTCAAGAACATGCTCCGGTGGCTTATTCTCTCCAACTAAGCCCTACCTCCTAAAGTTTCCACCACCTCCCAATAATGCCATCAAATTATGAATCCATCCATGGATTAATGCAGTGATGATGATAGAGCCATCATGATCTAATCACCTTCCTGAAGACACCCCTCCCCCATGAACATTGTGTGCTGGGGACTAAGCCTTTGGCTCATGAAAAACCCACATGAATATTGGGAAAATTAATTTTCAGCCAAAAGATATAATAAATGCAGAGGCTCCAAGACAGGGGCAACCTTGACAAGTTAGAACAGAAAGAAGGGCAGGGTGGCTTGAGTGAAGTAAGTGAAAGGCAGAATCAGAGAAGATGAGGTAGCAGGTGGATAAGGCAAAAACTCATAGGTCACGAAGGAAGTTTGAAGTTTACTTTATGCACAAATATGAACATATTTTAAAAATCAAGCATGGAGGTGATTTGAAGGCACAGGGATGTAGGGTAGCTATTCCTATTTACCTACATTCTCCTGTGTTAAAGGGTTCACCATGGCATTCATTACTTGGGGAAATGTATCACTGTCAAGTGTCTGGTCTTCATTCATGAAGGATAAAGTTTGATTTTTTTCTATCACAACAGATGAAAATGCATATCTTATAAGTAATCATGAACTAATCAAGGACTTAGAGATCTATGTACAAAACCAGAAAGCCCAGATACTAATCTCTAATAGATGATTAGCAGAGAGACCAAAAAGCTCAAACTCCATTTGCTACAACCCTTCGATTTATCTCCACTTTGCTAACGAGTCTGGGACAGGAAAGTCCATTGGCGGACGTCATTTGCCCACTGGATAGCACTCAGATGGGTGCAAATCGAGTGTGCCTGTGGCCATTTTTCCACAATTAGCTAACCTGCCTTCTGAGATAAGTAGTCTAAAGAATTTTATTCCTTCAACTTATATATTTAACGGGTTTATTGTGAAGTTTGCTGGCCTGGGAGTCATTCTTTCCTTCCAAGGGCTTTGCATGGTTTTTCTAAAACACATTGCTATTGCAACGTTAAGTCCTTTCATTTCTGGATTCACTTCACTGTGGCCACCTGATGGCAAATGGAAGAAAGGGAATGTAGAACTAAATCTAATAATCCATAAACAAGTGTTGGCATTCCTGAGTAGCAGTGTTCACTAGTGGAAACATAAGGTGTCTTTGGAAGTAGTTGACATATCAACTTCTTTCCTTCCTCTGGAATTTGTCTCTCAGAATTTGACCTACTTAGCCATATTGACTACAGTCATTAATAAGCATAGTCATAATCTATCTTGGACACACGAGCATCTGGCAGCTCAAGAAACCATTCCTGAGATGCATTTTTTAAAAAATAGCAATATTAAGGCTGGAATTGTGCCTCTGTGGTTCCAGCGCTTGCCTGGCATGTGCAAGGACCCCAGGTTCAAATCCCAGCACCATGTACACAACTAAGTGTCAGAGCAACGAAAGCCACATGAAAAACTAAATGAAACTGATTCTTCTAAAACAGCAATATTCTTTTTCTGATCTCTTCTATTTGGAGCCTCCCTCTAGGCCTATAGTCTTAGCCTACTCCAAATTCATTTTTAGACCTCATGATGTGGACTCACAGCATCTCAGATCAGCTTATGAATTACGTAGCTCATCCCACAAATTTGAAGATACACAATTGAGATTTCAGAAGATTAAGCAACCTGCCTAATTTTAAGATCCAATTCATGGCAGACAGATCTGATATCCAAGTATTCTAATACCCCATTAAAAATTCTTTCCCTACTATCTTGCCAAAGTTAACTATTTCCTCAGGACTTTGTGAGTGATTGTATACTCATTGTATGCAACATACTTAATTTACTCATTCAATTGGCTTGAGTTGGAGTTATATGACTGATAACAATATATTACTTCTCTTAGCAGACCTAATGGAAAGACTAAGAAACATTGGGTAAAAGACATGATGTACCAGACATGTCAGGCTCTTCCACTCTGACCAACATAGCTCAAGCTACAGTGGCAGCCCTATGCAGATATATAAACCAAAATGATTGGGTCAGTGCTACATGCCACCAGAGTCTAGTTAGAGACTAATGGCAAGTCCTGACATTAAAAAAGTAAAATAAAAGTCTCTCTAGGAATCTATAATGAGAAATGAGAGAATGAGGGTGAGCAGTGAAAGCTGTTAAAATAGAAATTAAAGTATGAGAATGATCCATACAGTTTATGCAAATATGAAGTTATGAGGTAACAGAAATTATACGATGACAAAGAACTATTAGTAGGCAGGGGTTAAGATAAGTATGTGTTTACACACATCTGTGTGCACACACATGAAAGAATGATTTATTTGACGATGATACAAAGGGAAGTAAACGTGCAGAACTGTAACCATTGTTCACTAGGAGGAAGAGAAAATGTGTCACAAATACACGATCTGAAGCCCATGGTGAGAGTTGAAGGTACATCCTGTTATTGAACTCCGTTTTTCTCCTAGTCCTGGTTGTCAGGCAAATGGTTGAATGGCCATCCCTTGATTGTCATGAAATTATTATTTTCTTATTCCAAAATATGTTATTTTAATTTGGCATTATATAAATAGATGAATTTCTCTCTCTTTATTAAAAGAATAGTCTAAATAAAACAGAGATAACGTATCTCAGTGCCGTGCACAAATTGTTCTCCTTGGAAAGTGTTTATTTTATTTATGTAATAGATTAACCTTTTGAGGAAGCCCAGCGATGCCAGGAATGGCTTCTTCTTAACTCAGTCCCTATCACCAGATCTGATTTAAATGGATTTTGTATTTTTTCTTATGAAGTCTATATAAGGATTTGACGTTTTCAGATACCAATGGAAAAATCATATAAAAACAAGTATTTATTTTCAGAAATGAAGGTAGAAAATTATTTGGAATGATCAACATTTTGCAGTTTGAAGGAGCTTTTACAAACTTTTATTGGTAACAGTTATTATAGTGAATCACAAATTCAATGGGAGCATTTTCCTTTGGCACCAAATGATATCATTGTATTTTCTAATTCAGCAGCATGTCAGAGTTATGATTACCTACAATTAGGAAAACTCAAACAATGTTTTTTTATTTTTAAAAACACCGATTTTTCTACACAATGAGATTATTGTATGAAGACCTCACTTTATGGAATTTCTTACTGCTACCAAGTACACTCTCTCACCATCCCTTCCACTCATCCACTCCACCCCCACCCCCAACCTTCACCATGATTGGCCATGCATACTTTACCACAGAGGCAGGGGATAAATGGAGTTGGATGCTGATGAAGTTGTGGATTATTCTATCTTTATAAAAAAAATAAACTTTGACCTTAAATCAAGAAAATTCTTGAAATCCAAGAAGCGTTAATTGTTTCTAAATAAAAATTCAGAATGACATAAATACTAAATAGCTCCTGGGCAGCGTATCATTGCAGGTTAAATACATTTTGCCCTGGAGGCTGCAGTTCACAGAGTATAGATAACAAGAGGAATGAAATTGGTGATCCCGGCTAGTCTAGAGCGCCTATTAACATATATCACCAAAATAGCTCTAAATGTGACCCTGTTTGCACTTTCAGTCTCTGTATCCTCAGGAAATTGTTGCTTGTGACAGAAGGGGAAGGAAAAAAGAAAAGAAGAGAAGGTCCAGTAGTGTTGGGGACAAGCACATTAACAAAATTGAAAAAATGAAGACCATTCTTCTGATCTGTTCTTCTTTTTACATTCTTACATATATTTATAAACAAGGAAGAAATACCCACTCCTTTTTTATTCTAAAGGTAGCACAAGAAACAATGTCCTCTAGGAACACTAGGACTTTTTCCATTTTATTTCTTTACCATTTCTGATATTTTGTTACGAGAGAGAGAGAGAGAGGGAAAAAAGATTGCCAATATGATTTTAAAAATCAGCACTCACTGCCAAATTTAGCTTCTTGAAAGCTAAGAGAAAAGAAAAATAATCAGTATAGATGTTGAAGAGACTAGGTGGAGAAAACTCTAATCCTTTAGGAGCCAAACGAAATCTGTGTTTCTGTACTATTAAGTGTAATAAAAAAAAAAAAAAAAAAAGGCCAAAGTCATGGGCATTAGCCCCATAGGGGCCAGTTAGGTGGACTCAAATTCAAGGCCATGGAATATATATCTAACTTTGCTGCTGGCAGTTAATTAGATCAATGACCATCAGGAGGAATAGAAAAGTGTCTTCTCAGTGCTTATTTTAACATTGCCTATCACTTTCGGCTTGACATACAATTTTCAAAAACAATATAAATATATGTATATTTATATCTAAAATTGGAAGCAATTTTAAAATCGAATCAACTTTGAATATAAACATGTCCATGAGCTGCTGTACAAACATGACATTTGTAATATACAGCTAGATATTTCTTTTGCAGGCAGAATTTTAGTATTTATTTATTCAAAGTTACACCAAATAATCTACTCTTTGTCTCACAGTTCACACTGTGATTTTTCTCATTCTAACATTCTCCATTACAGAAAAACATATAAATATCATATTAAATAATCATAAGTTTAAAAGTTATAATTATTGCTTTTGCCTTTCTTTTCTAAATTATCTCATAGCCAAATACAGTCATTAACTTTCTTGTTAAATCATATTTAGAACCAGGAAGAAATACCTAACACTTTTATCTTTATCTGTGTTTAGTCTTTGTGTGGTGGCTTTTTTGATATAATAATACATAAAATATTTTATGATGTTATAGAAAACTATAGTCTCAGGATTAAATAAAATTATCATTAAAATATTATATGAGAAGCTCATGTGATTTATAGGAAAATGTTTCATATGTTTGAAAAATACAAATTCGAAATGAAAAACCAAGTTTTTCATGTTGGTAAGGTGATGGTGGCAATACAAACTGTTGAATCAATTGAAATAAAGATAAATCTGACTATATTACAATGTGTTAAAATATAATTTTCTGTTTCATCTTTAACTATTTTTATACAAATTATTAAACAGCTTGCTAATTACCATTTAGCTATCTTCACAATAGACTGTCAGATTATGAGGAAAAGATCTTTCTTTCCATCCTCACTTCCTTCCTTCTTTCTCTCCTTCCTTTCTTCCCTTCCTTCTCTCCCTCCCTCCCTCCCTCCCTCTTGCCTTCAACATTTAAGGAAGATCATGTCTGCAGGAAGAACGGGAATGCTGAGGGGAGCCCCTGCAAGTTTCTGAGGTTTTCCAACTGTTCTAGAAGCCAGCAAGCAAAAGCCAGGAACCTCCTCATGGTTCATGTTTGCAAATAATAGCTAGCACGTATGAGGGACTTACTATGTGCCAGGATTGTTCTCACTCTTTACATAGATGATCCTATTTAGTCCTCATAAAATTTCATCTTAAGTACTTGAAGAAATTGAGGCTCAAGAGAAATATATTAACTTGTCCAGAAGTTTAGATTGATAATAGTAATAAAGACAAGATTCAGTTCTTTATACTGTCTCCCTGTGATCAGGTTTGGCACAAAGCTCTGAATCACTCCTACCTAAGTGTATCCAGGTTGAGAACTCCAGAGAGAAGCTGTATAATCTGGAGAAGAGACTTGTATCCTTACTCCCTTAAAGATTCTTTAAGACATGAGAGATTAAAAATAATCAATGCAATAGACTGCAGAAAATATAGTCCTATAAACGGATGTGTAATGGGGGCACATCTAGACATAGATAAATATATTTAAGAATTAGTGTGTAAGGTCCACCATCCATCTGGTTTTGCCTTCTCTGGATTTATGGATCTTGAATATTGTTGTCAACTGGGGTCCACCTAATATTATACCTTTATCTCAAATAATACCTAGGGGTCTCTTTAGCTCCCTAATTGTGAATTACTAAAATTACGTTATGGAATGAACTAAAAAGGTTACTACACTTTTTTTTTAGTTGAACATCTAATACTATGCTCAGATTTGTTTTTGATGTTCAACAGTATGAAATCCAAGATGGATCATGACACTATCAGGGTGGTAATAGGAGGAAGTTGGTAGAAGGAAAAGAAAGGGATGAAATATGATAGCTTGTAGGAATCCCATTGCTTGTATATTCACCGTACTTCTTTCCTGTATAAGTGGGAAGAAGGGTCATAATAATGAGCTATTATATTTCATTATTAACACTGTCTTAAAGGCTTCAGGAAAAATGCCAATACCCTGTTTCTTATTTTTAAACCACCATGCTAAAGGGTTAATCAACGTTTCCTGTGAAGGGAACAATGATGTTTAGCCAAATGGTTTTTAAAAGCAGACAACAAAAAATAGCTTCAATAATTCATATTAATTCAAGTTCTATGGTTAATGAGGCAAATGGAGTGCTCTCAGAGGGGATGAAAGCGCATCGCTGCAGCATCGAGAATCTTCAAACCACTGCTGGCGAAGGCTACTGTAGGTCCAAAATACCCCCCAACCACCTACTATTCATAGTTTACACTCGGGATCAACTTAATATTGCTCTAATTCTGCAGATGGTAAGCTAAAACAATGCCCATATGATTATAACACAAACAAGTAAGTGCTTATATCTTCTTTGTTTTTTTTTTTGTTATACTTTTTAGGCATCACGAGGCCATATGATTTGTTCAAAATTTTAACTGTATTAAATATATACTCATTTGATCAGGCAAAGAAATAGCGAGATTTCTGTTACAAGGTCTGCACAGCCCAGAAATTAAACCATTTTCAGAATAATGATATATTGAAAATGAAAACAAAGTCATGGATTGGATTAACAAATAGAATGATGAACCATCAGTCTGAATTACTTTAATGATTGATTGGCCTAAGACAAATCTGTTAAAATGTAAATAAATGCTCATTTTGTTGATATTAAGCAATGGCAATGTGGTATTTCACATACCGTACCAGGTCCTCGTGATAGGATGAAGAGTAAGATAGCCTAGAGAAAAATCTAGTGGTTACTGGAGGCTGGGAAACATTTGGGAGAGAAGAGCAATGGATAAATGAAGGTTCATGGGAATAGAGAATCAGTTGGTTAGGAGTGTTACAGGACTGGGGCTTTTTGGAAAATTAAGGAAGTTTGAAGTGGGGTAGACCTCCCACTTCAAAGCCCAATTCTTGCAATTAGGCCAGAAAGATTTCAGACATGTTGCTCAAAATAACAGATTCAGTGCAATACCCACCAAGATACATGCCATTCTTTACATATGTAGAAAAAAGCAATTCTCAAATTCATTTGGAATAGCAAGAAACCCAGAATAGCCAAAACATTACTAAGCAAGAAAGATGAAAAAGGAGTTTCACAATACCAGACCTAAAATTATTCTATAGATTATATACTAACAAAAATAGCATGGCATTGGTATCAAAATAGGAATGAAGACCAATGGAATAGAATAGAAGAGACAAAACCCACACATCTTTAAACATCTGATATTTGACATAGGGGGTCAAAATATAAGATGGAGGAAGCACAACCTATTCAACAAATGGTGCTAGACAATCTGGGCACCCACTTGCAGGAAGCTGAAATTAGATCCTTATCTCTCACCTTGCACAAAAATCAAATCAAAATGGATCAAGGAACTAGGAATTAAATCAGCTACCATGCAACTGTTAGAAGAAAAATAGGGAGCAACACTCCACCATTGAAGTATGCAATGACTTTCTCAACAAGACTCACAAAGCGAAAGATTAAAGTCAAGAATCAATGAGTAGAATGCCATTAAACTAAAGATCTTTTCCTCAGCCAAGGAATTGGTCAAAACTGTCAAGAGAGAGCCCACAGAAAGGGAGATAATCATGGCCTGTGATTCCTTTGACAGAGGACTAATATCCAAAAGTTACAAAGAACTGAAGAAACTTAATATCAAAACCACAAG
This sequence comes from Aplodontia rufa, assembly GCA_004027875.1. Lineage (NCBI taxonomy): Eukaryota > Metazoa > Chordata > Mammalia > Rodentia > Aplodontiidae > Aplodontia > Aplodontia rufa. Next base: position 32,818 of record PVKS010022797.1, read on the forward strand.
CAATCTGATTAAAAAATGGACCAGAGAGCTAAACAGAAACTTCTCAACAGAGAAAATCAAGCAAGCCAATGAATACACGAGAAAGTGTTCTAAATCACTAGTAATCAGAGAAATGCAAATCAAAACTACATTAAAAGGGGCTGTAGCGGTGGTTCAGTGGTTCTGGCGCTTGCCTGGCATGCGTGAGGATATGGGTTCGAACCCTAGCACCACGTACACAATGAAGTGTAAGAGGAATGACGATCACAGAAAAAACTAAATAAAAATTGATTCTCTCTTTGTGTCACACTGTCCCTCTCTCTTTAAAAATAAAAACACTTTATTAAGATTTTACCTCACTCCAGTCAGACTGGCAAAGATGAAGAATATAAACAATAACAGATGCTAGAGGAGTTCTGGGGAGATA